>JARJDW010014526.1:0-158712 GCA_030264715.1 Adinopsis sp. GC000173 | reverse complement strand
CTTTTGCGCGCGCGCATATGTGAATCTGTACCAGACACAATCACGCACGTATGACTCATCATTCGCACCTGTACGCACATCAAGTAAATAATTTAATGCGGCTGCGCATAGCCACCCCGAGATAAGTACAAGTATTTGATTTAATTTATTTATAATTATCCGAATTCGTGCCTAATTTATTTGTGTGGGTCCCTGGTGAAGATGGATTATTTTGCAATACAATACAAGGGTAGGATATTTAATTAACACTGCATGTAAGTAATTGATTAAGTAGGGTCCCTAAATAGACAATTCAAAATTATACTGCTTTTTTAGTGCAGGATCAGTTCAGAACTAGTGAGCTGTGATTATTTGGAATTGCAATCTAAAAGATTCAAATCAGTTAAAATACGTTTGGAATGGAGTTTTTGAATTACTTCACATACGAAATATTGTTCGGAGCTGATTTGGAATGCACCTATACATATGTATATTATGTCAGAACATGTTTGCATAAAATGAGTTAGCAATGCATAATTCTTCACTCATAAATAATTGACAAAGAACATTATTTACAAAGTGGTAGCAACATCAAAATTATTAAATACTTCACACAGACAAAGTTAAGAAAGCTGTGTTGTTTCTGTTATTGAATAAGTGTAAGCACATTATGTACTTCTAATATTTATGTGATATGGACTGACAAAATTTTTGAAAAAGCCTTCATTTTCTACATAGTATGAATAACGAATCTTAAGAACTCTTATCACATTTTTACTGATTATATCTAGTGTCTTATAGTTCTTACTAATGTCGTCTACGTGCCGTAGAAGTTTGTCACTGATATACTGGGATATCCTGCGTAGGATACTTTTCATTGTTTTAGTTTAATGTGAGCAAATTTAACAGACTGTCCATTTTATTTTGATGCTTACATTAATTTGGTTACATGTTTGTTTGCTTGAAATCCTTAAATTGATTTTAAAGTGATTTTTATCCAATCGTTCCCAAACTTTAATATTTGGGGATGCATATTTAAGTTAATTATCTTGCTTTTATTCAGTTCTGAGTGCGTTATATTGAAATGACTTATGCAGTGCTAACCGTGTATATTCGTTTGGTCTAGAGGTAGGAATACTTGAACTAGCAAGCTAGCGTTCGATTCTCCGACATTTGAGAACTTTTTTCTTTTGATAATATTCACCATTTGACTGGTACTGTTGCAACGCTTTTCCGGTCGTGTATAACACGTGTAATGCATTTTCAATACTCGTTTTAGAATCTTAAGTAGGGGAGAAAGGGGCAGAAGTGTACATTAGCGTTCTCAGAGCATAGCGGAGGGTGAATTTAAAGTAAAGTGGCAGTAAGTAGTAAGTAAGGCGGCAGTTCACATATAAATTGAAGAGAAAAAAAGTTTTTGCGTTGACTATTTGTTCACATGTGCCTCCTTCTCTCTTATATATTGTTTTTTAAAATGTAAAACTGATGATAAAACAACATTACCAACAAATGCTGTAGCATGATTTGCTTTATTAACATCATCATTTAAATGAACAGTAAAATATCCCTTTTTCCCTTAGCTAGCCTAAAGATTTAATGGATAAACATTTCGTACCTATTGATATCATTCTGGATTGCTATTAGAAATTTTATTTGATGTTTATTGTTATTTCAATTCGTGAGTTATTTTCTACAAGAATGTATTCAGCATTATTATTTTTTCTCGTTATAAAAAGCACTCGTTATACGAAGTTTGACTATATTTATATTTATAATACCAACCGTGTATCAGTCAGCAAAAATGCATAGTATTTAATAAAAATAATTTTAGATTACCGATTTTTTGTGTGAACAAGTTATAAACACAATCAATAATGGTGTGGAATCAAACGCGGAAAGTTTTAAATTATGGGATATTAATTTGAATACGGACATACATTTAATATTACAATTATTGTCCGATTCTTGCACAATGCTGGGAACAAAACTGTATCAGTATGCAAGTACAACCTATAAAGCACAGTCTACATTCAATGAGAAGACTGATTTGATTCAAATTGCAATTGTTATTGAACTACTAATTAGAGCGCATGATTGTTACACCGCCGATTGTAACATGGAAGGAATTTCAGTGATTTTGAAGAAATGTCAAACAATCTTCAACCTGTTGCTTACGTTAAAGAATTGGAAATTGGTTGTTAGATTATTAACAGGTAACTGCAGAATGTTTAACGTTAATATAATTAAATAATAATGCATGTCTTAGGTATTGGACGATACAACGAGCTAAATTACGTCTTTCACATGTTGCGTGAGAACGATCAATTTGAATTCCTTCTAACGAAAGGCAAATCGAATAAGGATAATGGCTTGAAAGTTGCTTTGCTCGATTATTTGAAAAAATACTGTCCTGATAATAAAGAGCTCTATCGAATGGTTGCGCTGTATTTCACGCTATACTCCGAAGTGGCTCAACTATGGGAAAGTGAATCTGAGGCAAACATAAGGAATCTGATTGAGATTTCCAAGCTCGAAATGCAAAATCGCAAAATCAATCCGGATAGCGTTATTTTTATACAATTTAGTAACACCGATGGCACGCGATTGTGTCTAAAGAAAGTGATGGAAAATTATTCACATGCTGCCGAATATCATCTGCAAGGTGAGAAGTTGGCAAAGGCAATGCGCGCTGCTCAACAAGCCGAATTATTAGCGCTACAAATATCATTGCTAAAAGGCGCCGCAAATAACGATGTAGCTATTTGTGTATTGAATTTAGCTCCATCTCAGATCTCATCCGCACTTTTAATGGAATTGAAGTATTTTATTTATAAAAAAAATTTATTTCAATAATTCATTTGTTTGTTTTTAGCTTTCAACAAGCTCTAATAGTCGTAGAAGCTTACAATTACCAACCAGATTGGGCGGCTATATTATACAATAATTTTATTCTAAAAAATAATCGAAAATATTTTGATAGTTATTTGAGTACTTTTGATGTAACTGATAGTCTAGCCTACGATATATCAAGACATTTTCTATCTGAGAATAACCATCAAGAATTTAGCATTCATAATATGAAGACGATTTTATCTATTTTACATTCCGTACATTCAAAATATCGAATTGCAAGTGAGTTGGGTTTTACTGATGTCGTCGAAGATCTATTGATTGGTGATAAACTTGTTTATTTGAAAGATACGGTATGGAAAAAAGGATTTAAAAATTAATGTGATTATAGAAATTTATTTAGCAATGATTGTATTTATCTATGATTTTATGTATTGTTATATGATATTAATATTTGTATGTTACTAATAATAAATTTAATATTCAACGTATGTAATGATTTATTTTTAATTAGGGCCTAATTTATAGCTTTACAAGCACTGAGCAAGGTAACATTTATGGGCTCTTTTATAAATAGTGTATAAACTCAGTGGTTACTATTTACATACCTACTAGTAACTGACAGTAGCGTTCACCAAGGGTTTCTTAATTTAATTCATTCCATAACAGCCGTTGTGGCATTTAAAAAGGTAAGATTTTCTATCTTTTGCTTTCTTTTCACTCAATTTTTAGCAAAAAATCTACTATTTTTTCCATAATTTTACATAAAAATGACGATTCGTGACTATATCCTTTAAAATTTTGTCAATTTCTTGTAACATTTCCACAGAACATTGATAGGATAGGCAGCAAGCAACAAAACCGCACAACAATAGTTGGAGAAAGAAAAATTTCAAGGAGAGAGTGGTGAACAATTTCATTATATCTCTAAAATCGTTAAGTTTCCTTCTTTTTTCATAATTTTGATACACTTTTCATCAAATATCGATATATTACTGTCTTTTCTAATAATTTTTGGGCGGCAAAACTGTCGAAAAGCGACTCGTTATTACAAATTGCTTTGTCATTTTTGTTGTTATAAAATTTGCCGCAGTATTTAGGACATATTTGAATCAAAATTGTACTTAACATTACTAATTGTAGATAATTTTTTGGATTTTGCGGATTTAAATCAAGTATAATTTCTTTATTTACTTGTGAGGAAAAATCCCTCCATTTTCAGTATTGCAACAACTGTGTTTATAGTAAAGTTATATATTAAATACCTAAAATGCAAAATGCTTTAGAAACACAGAAAGAATGGCAATGGAAAATACTTAAAAGTTATTACATGTATGTATAAAGTAAATTAAGAAAAATTTAAAAATATATACTGGTGGTTTGATAAAAACTTTGAAACTTTTATAAACTAAACTTAGTAGAACTTCTAAATATAAGATAAATATAATATAAATATAATATAATATAATTTGTAAAACCATTTCAATTAAATTCAAACTTTCAAATGATTTTATTATATTTCTATGAACCTGACTCATAAAAATAGATCATATTTCTTATAAAGTAAAATACATATATGGAACTTATCGAAAGCATTATTGCTAGTGTGTTCATTTTATTCACGTTTATATTATAAAATTAAGAAATATTTTCGTTTGGTTTTTAATTATTTGTGTACATTGTAACGAGATAATTACTTTTAGGGCACAAAAGTTAGTTAATGTTGCAGCAGTGTAGACGTGCTCTATAAATTGGAAAAGTATCGGTACAATATGAGTGGAGAAAAGAAACGACACAAAAGTCGTAGTGTCTTATTCTTACAAAATAAATACTATTTGCACTCGGAATAAATCAGAAAACTGTGTTTTTCTCTATGAAACCCCTTCTTTGCTGGCCAAAAAGAACTGAACATACTTTCATGGTAAAAGGTATATCAGTGGAATTGTTTCTCAATACATGAGCCTGCAATCAAAATCTGAACTTGTTAAGAAAGATGATTTTTAGAAAAAATGAAATAAATACAGATAGTCCTCCAAAAAGTTTCTTGCAAGTGAGCCCTATATTTCATTGTTACGCTACTGCCGTGGAGCTGCTTTATAACTAATAGAGTGTTTATGGGTCCCAATTCATACTGAGCCTCTAGCATATCCTTTTCCTGCCTTATTTTTTGTTTCAAAACTGATCTAACAGTGTAATAAGCATATCAGTTTGGTAAAGAAGGCCCCATATCCCATGTTTGAAAACGCAGTTCTGCTTCTTATTAATAGAGGGCACTATAGTTCTTTTTTAATTCTAAAACATTCAGCATTCAGCATTAAAATATAATTTAATATTAAAACAGTAATTGTATTTGCTGCACATAAATTATGCTACACGCCACGTTGATATTGTTTATATTATCTTTTTTAAATGCAAGAAACCATGAGTTTGTAGGTAATAATAAGCAATAAATTAATTTCAAATACAACAAAGCAATATAAATTTTAACACACATGTAACCAAGTTATTACAATAAATTAATATATTGCGTTGAAATAATACCATATGAATACGTATTAAATGCAACTACGTCTAAATTATGGGTGTTGCATATATCACCATCAATTAATAGAAAAAATTTGAAACCGCATAAAAATAATAAATCAAATTAGTTTTCTTATTCAATCTTTGAATCTGATTACTGTGGAAGTGATCAAATATTTACGTTAAATTTTTACAATGAAATGCAATACACTATCAGTTACTTTTTTTGTCATGTTTTTTTCCTGTAAAATTTTTAATAATGTTTAAAGTTTTTTTTTGTTTTGAATTAACCACTGAGTGATAGTTATAGGTTATGAATATTAGTATTGTTTATCATTCAATTTAGTGATGAAAATTGGTGCAGAGTGTATTTCATTTAAAATGTAAGTTTGTAATAATATTACTCATTAATGTTGTAGTAATAGAAATTGTTAATTCAAATGATGAATGGATAATTTGTCTGTAATAATGTCTATTTGGTTTTGATAAGTATCTCAAAGTACAGCATCTAGACTTGTTTTAATATTGAATTGGTGCATAGAGAAAATTCAATAGAGGATGATAGAACGAGACATAGAGCATTTAAAACATGACATATGAATAAGTGATGATTTAGAGGGTGGAAAAACATGTTCGGGAATGGAATTGATCGTTGTGCAAGAGCATCGAAAATGTCAATAAAGCAAACTTTGGACGAAAATTAATGGACATTTCTCTATATCGTTTCGCGGTGACAAGCAAAACTATCAATCAGCTGTAAACCGCGCGGCACACAAATTACAGAATTCCGCATGCAAAAACGACTCTCTACAAACTGTACATGCGGATGGCGCTTCCCGAGAATCTGACAACACCAATTGGGAGAGGATTGCCAGCAATCTACATCCCTCTTTTCCTAACCAATTGTTCGAAGCATTGCGTAATGTCGACGAACGTAACTGGCAACATGATGAGATAGACGGTGCTTAATATCAGCGTTTCAGAAACATCGTTAATCTTATTCTGCCTACATAGAATGTAATTATTGGGATATATAGAATACACGAATTCGACGAGTTAAGGGATGAAGTTTGCCAGCCTCATCACCTCCAATACTACAATGTTTTTCTTTTTTTTCCGCCGATAAAATTAATATGCTTTGCGCGTCGTTTATTTAGTTAGAGAGTTCATTTAATCGTGGAGGTAATATTAAAACATAGATATATAATAAGCTTTTTTTTACTTTTTAGTAATTAGTTATGTACGTATATTAATTACTATTAATTATAGGGTCTTTGTAATAAAAGCAAGAAAAAATTTTGGTTTATGGTATTTTTGTATTAATTTATTGAGTGATTAGTTGTAGTCTAAAGGATTAATTTTCTTTTACCAATTAATGGAATGCGTTGAGTATTAATTAAACGCGGCATTTATCTTCCTTAACGTTTCGCTTATTATAGTAATCAAAAATATAAAAAAAAACATTGTTAGGAAGTTTTTTCCTAAATTATACAAAGATCGTAAGAGTAAGAATGCAATAATGTTTAATTAAATCAAAGGTTGATAGCAAAGAGAAAAAGCGAATTTCATTTGCAACAAAATATTAATTATCGCTAAAAACCATAATTTTAAAAGATGAGTGAATCTTTTCAGGTTAATTATTGCGAATTTTTCTAAAAAGATATTAAATGGCTGAAGATGAACAAATTATCTAATTATGGTTATAATGATCAACGTTTATTAATTTAATACATTCGTATTTAGAATGTAACTAAACAGAGAAATTTTATCGCAGTTTAATTTCGTATAATTGTTGGTTCAAACATGCTAAACGATTTGTTTTCTAATAAAGCGAATCCGTTATAAAATGCTATGTCTATGCAAAGGATAGCACTCCAGTTTATATGGAACAAATCGCTTTGTAAATCGCCTAGATAATGTGATGTTTTACAAAAAACTACGACTTGTTATTAATCGCATTTACTAATGCTCAAATTCCACTCCTATCTCTATTATTAGCTGATTGAATACCATTGTCGTTGTTACATAAATTTATACGGCGATATCGAAACAAACCACAAAACCAAAAAAGTGTAAATGCGTTTAATTGATAAATTTTAAAACAGGATGTTGCTTTATTGATTTTGACTTGGAGTGATTCCCAAATCGTACGATGTCTACAAAACCATTTATTTTTCAAAATTTTTTTCTTTCGTTAACTTGCTGAAATTTACAACACGCAATTTTCTACAAGCTAGCAGTTAAATAAATAATTAGATAAGTATTGTAGAATTTCTGAATATTTAGTAAAGGCGTTGTTGTTTTTTTTCATATTGCTGTGCTTGGCTTTTAATGATAAAATGGTGGAAAGTATAAACGTAGCGTTAATATATGTAATATTTTTTAGGTTCGTGATCGCAGACCTCTTCCGGTGTTGTCCTCTAAACTGGTGTGTCACCCCATTTGAAGCGTGTCTTTCACTAATTGTTCCTTCGCCAAAAAGTTCGTTGAGATTAGAAAATGACTACAAGGCATTTTTGAGGTAATAAGGCAAAATATGTTAAATGTGATTAGGTGTATGTAAGCTTGAATATGAAAATAGAAGAATAATTTTAGATGAAAAAATGAATAACATAATGCAGTAAAGTAAATCGCTATTAATTAAACATTAATCTAACATTTTTATATGGCTGATTCAAAATAACCCCTAATCACGGTTTTTTCCATATTGAACTGATTTTGATATCAATTTTGGTTATCTTTTTGTCTAACGCTGTCAAATTTTGCTAAGAATTTTTATTGTCTACAAAAAGAAAAGTAATTTTAGAGGAAGAAGACAAATACATTACAATAAATCACGAGCAATAAGCATTAATCTGATATTTTATTAAATAACGGATTCAGAACAATACCTCATAGCGAGTAGTCTGATGGCGGTCATATATTTAACGACTTTTCTATGCTGAATTAATTTTGATATCAACATTTATTTATTCTTTTATTTAACGTTGTCAAATTTTGATTCGTATTTTCATTGCCTATAAAAAAAAAATAATTTTAGAGAAAGAAGACGAACAGCATTGTGCATTACAATAAATCGCAGATAATTAAGCATTAATCTAATATTTTATTAAATGGCGGATTCAGAACAACGCCTCATAGGGAGTACTCGGTTGGTGGTCATATATTTAACGATTTTTTTAATGCTGAACTGATTTTTATATAAATTTTAGTTTGGCAGTATATTGGCACACACATTAACCAAATTCCAAAGCTCTTAAACAAAATTAAAATCTAATCAATTATTACAAATATTTTCTAAAAAAATGTCTTCGAAACAGATTCGAAAATGTGAAATTCTGTTAATTATAACACCTTAAAAAATTAAATCTATACATATATTTTGCATTATATATATCTACCTACTGTATTTGTATAGACAAATATTGTATTTGCGTATGTTTCAATGCTGTACAACCTTTTTCTATACCTCTCATTATAATTGAGGTTCAATTTACGCCGGTTTTCTTAGGAATGCATTCTTGGCGAAATCTGAGGACCACCTGTACTCTACTTGCATTAAACATAGTAATCATTTGAATCTTATAAACGAAAAAGTATTTAACATTTTCAAGAACCCATTTTATTATATTCTAAATCTTCATTCATTGTAAATCACTGTTAAAGTGTTCAAATGGCGTTCGGAGTTGAATTGATGTTATGCTCACAATGTGACTCTTCTTGTGTTTGTTCCTGAGGATATATAAAAATTATATTCGGAAATGTCATAAAAATTCAATATTTTATAGTCACATTACGTTTAATTATTGTTTGAAAACTTCTAATTCTAATTTTATTTATTTTTTTTTTTATTAAAAAATGTATTTTCTCTACCGTTTGTTATACTTTTATTTTGATTATTATCAGATTTTATTTGCGCGCACATTTTTTATGAATATTGGAATTTATAAGTAGGTGTCAAAAGGATTTTCACATTCAACTTTCGACGCTACTAGCATGAGAAAGATTTTGTAAAACTTTTTATCTTTGGAACAAAATTAACGCAAGACAATGCCCAGACCAAATCAAGTGGCAGAGTTCAGGAGAAGCACAAAACAAATTATTGTTTCCAGTTTTAAGGAATATGTAGATGTGTATAATTTTTATTGCATACTAAATAAGTATTCAAAACGCCCGTTTTAAAACAAAGATGTATTTTAAAAACGTGGATAATTAGGTATATATCAATGTAAATATTGGTTAAGTTTCAAAAACGAAATTGAGGATTTAATTTTACTATGTTATCAAAAAAAATAATGGAGGCGAGGTTGTTTATGTGTTGTGCCTACAATTTGAAATTGATTTTTTATGTGTAAATGGTTGATCGTTGATAATGATAATTAGAAATTAGTTAATAGATAGTTTAATATCAATTAGAAGTGCTTGTTTTGTGGTGTAATCAATGTGGAAATCTAAATTAAGCAAAGATATTATTTAATTTTGTTGAAGCATAATGCAGTGTCGAGATTGTTGGCAAGAAATTTTGAATATAAATGTAAATATAAAGGTAATTAATTTAAATGGCAATGTTTAATGCAAGAAAAGGCAATTTTTATTATATATTCTCATTTGCAATGTAATATAGCATTTCGTTGAGCTTATTTAATAAAATAATGATCTTTGCGAGCGCGCAAATTAACGGACAATTTCGTTCCTGTCTGCATGGCGCTTTAATTAAAACAACAACAAACTGTTTCGTCTTTATATAAATAAATTATTAAAATGTGTGTGTGTATGTGTGTACGTATGTAAGTACGTATGGAAGAAGAGCAGGTTTAGAGAGGCGAAGAAAAAATGAGCATATACTGTTAATTATAGAGTATCGTTATTTTATTTATTCGTAAGTGTGTGTAGATGTAAGAAGAAAATAAAGTGGAAGATATCAAGAGCCATTAGCACCAAGAGTCATCAATTAATCATAAAACACTACTCCGGCCCGCCTCTCTTATAAATGATGTGTAATTTAGAAAAGATTACATGCTTTATAAAGAATATACATTATTAAATCACCCACTAATCGTTCCACACAACCTACAAAAAGTACTAAACGACGACAATGCACCGCACAAGGCTCAATGTCTCAAGCCCCATACTCTACATATTATACCTCAAAAACTCGTTAAGAGGCCCGTCAGCATCAAACCGACAATGAAATATTAAACTAATTGTTTTAATAGAATGCATATATACACACATGCACACACTCGTTCGTTCCTCGTTCCTCGTTCCTCATCATCTCCTCTACCTGAACTCGAACATGCGAGTGGTGCTGCTGCCGTTGCTGTTGTTGTTGTTGTTGTTGCTGTTGCTGTTGTTGTTGTTGCTGTTCCTGTTGCCGTTGTTGTGTGTATGTTGCGCTCTTTATCACAACAAATAACCAAACCCAATACATCATTTACATATTATCTTCACATACATAAAACTCATTTTCACATTGCGCACACACATTTATCAACTATTAACATTTTAACATTACTCGTTTTTTTTTCTTCATTTTCTTATTATACACCTTCGTTCGTTTCATCCTTCTCCTTTTTTTATTCCTCAAATTTATTTCGTTGCTTTCAAATGATTTCGATTATCTAATTTTCTATTGTTTTATGTTTCAGCTACTTGCCCATTATGATAATGACGCCGGACGGGAATGAAGATGTTGTAACTTTAATCTACGACAAGGTAGACCCACAATTTTTATTATAATTATACAGGGTTTTAATCTCTTAAATAATGCAACGTCACTTTCATACCAGTATAATTTAATAAGCTATAACTAGGTATATAAGGAACACCTTATAGCTACCTATTAAATTGAAAGTTTATTGAAAAACATGATTGAATTATACTTTTATAGGACTAATTGAAATAAATAATGTTTTTCAGCACCGGATTAAGCTTTCAGCGGCTCTTACGCTATATTTGATATCAACGCCCTTTCAAGTACATACAGTGGAACTTTGGTTTCAGCTATTATCAATGTCGGTTTTCGACGATTTTATTTCGCAAAAAAAATGTCTTTGTTTTTATTACTTGCCTCGGATATCGTTAGCCAGCTCACGCAGTTCCCATGCATTCTGCTAATGATTTTTGAAAATAAGGTGTTTTCACATTTTATTATTATTTGGCGACTTTTTAATGCATAGGTTGAGGAAAATTAGCCTAGCAAGATTGTTACAAGTCTTGTCTGAAAAAAGTCTTGTCTAGCGAAAGTAATGTAAAATTTGCAAAAACGACTTTAAATATGTTTTTCTTCCGAAGATCGATATTAGGCATTTATAAATTTGGATTTAATTCTTTTATTCTCATTTGAAATGTGATAACTATTTATGTCACACAGTGTAAGTTAAATTGATAGTAGATAAATTTTTGTCGCAGAAATGAGCTTGAAGCCGGGTCTTTTCCAATTGCAGACAATTATTTTTCTATTATGTAATCCGGAAAAGACATTTTCAATTAATTGTTTATTTTACAAATTATTTTTCATATGAAAATGAAATATCATGAATATACAAAATAATTAAATACTAATCTAATGCAAATTAAGAAATTTAATGACATCTCATAAATAAAAATGTATAAAACATAAAATTGCACAACAAATATACTTAAATTGAAATGTCCCTGCTCATTTATTTATCAATCGATATTGATTTTTTCTTTTTAATTAATGCAGTACATACAAAACATCTACCTAAAGATAATCTTATAAAATGTAACGTTTAATTACAAGACAAATTACTAACGTGTGTATGCTTTACGTTACAGGCTATTAACCATAAGAAATAAAATTTACATAAAATTAGAAAAATGTAACAATTAATAACATTATTAATTAATTATGTAAACAGTATCAGATAAAATGCGTATTTTAACGCACATCAAACGTTTAAAGCAGATGTTATCATTAAATTACAACATAATCAGCTATTAAAATAAATAAATTGTTAATCGTTGTGCAAATTAAGTACAATTAAAACGTGTGTAGATAGATAAAATGATTACGTGGGGTTTTTATGATTGTATGTATAGTAAAAACGCGATTTTACGATGGAACTGTCGCCGCCAAGCATCGAATAAAAATGGTTTAAAACCGCATTACGCGTTTATTAATTGATATAAATATGCGCTTGTTGTAAATTAGATTGTAAATTAGTTTCAGAGGTGGGTTTTTTCGAGCACGTTCACGTGCTTCCATCTTTTTCAGTTAAATTAGCATTTATAGTTCATTTATTTTGATAAATTCGAACGTAATTTTCTGTCCAATTCGTTTAACACGTTGGTAAATTTCGCGCAAAATGTTCGTATTGCAGCCGATGGTGCGTTAGATAAAATTGATTAAATTAATTGCTTTTTATATCACATGTAATTTAATTTATGATTTTTGTATATTTTATTAATCTCCTCCAAAATATACATTTAATTATTTGATGGGCGTACAAATTATTAGCAGGAAATCATCTACGATTTAATGAATAACATCTGAATGTGTATTTTTAAATTTATACGTAGGTTACCCGCGACAAAAACTTGATATACCGTTAAATAAAAACTTAATCATTTTTGCGAATCGTTTTAATACATTTTTAATGTGATTTTATATTTAAGCATTGCACTAAAAATATAGTTGATTGAAAATGATGCCCAATTAAATGCATTTAAACAGTACAGTGATTATAATCGTTTGTATACTTGCTTCCCTATTTTTGGTACTTTGTTCTAACTAAACAATGTTTATTTATTTTAGGTATGCATAAATTAGGAGAGTTTCTAAAATTGTACCATATGTAGACTTATAACTTATTATATTATTAATTATTAAAATACTCTATTTTGAAATTGATCACAAAAATATTGTAGGAATCCCAAATCGTACCAATTCTTAAAACAGTAAAATTAAGTTTGGAAATAAATAGAAGTTAAAAGCAATTAATAATGTGTCATATTGATAATTTTCTTTCTAAGTCAACACAGGTATCATAACAATGCGTGCTATGTCACCCACTATTAACACAAAATTTGTATATTTTTTAGTATATTTTGGACAAGTAAGCATCACTAAAGAAGAATTTGTTTTTATTGTCAAAATATACTATTAGATATCATTTATTAAAAAAAATAATAAAAAACAATACGCGGTAGGACTTATGAAAGCAGTAACAATTCGGCAACTTCTCTCAATTAACAGCAGATTAAAAATTTGGCGTGAATTCCATACTATGATAATATTTTAATGATGCTTAAATAAATAAACATTTTGTAGGAATTACATAAAATATTTATTATTATATGAATAAGTTTCCAGTTTAATAAAGATTAATTTATAATTGTTTTTTTGTTTTTGTATTAATTCATTGTTTTTGTCATAGATGATATAACGCGTGTCAAAAATTATACTCTATTCCGACGTCGTAAGCGCTAAAATGGACAGATACGTATTGTGAACCTTGTGAACTCAATAAACATTTTGGATTTGGCGAAAAACAATTCTAGCAATGCTTTGTCTCTCAACTAGGATAAAACAGAAATTGTAAGTACTTAAGACACCAATTTTAAAACCTTAGATATACTTAGATATTTGTATTATACCTATGCATCAACCAAATAAATGAAGGTATAATTATGTTACTAACCTAGAGAGGCTGTTGTATTTACCAAATAATTTTAAAATAATAATTTTATCGGGCAATCAAATAAGCATACTAAACGATTTTCATAAAGCACTGAAAAAACTTATTTGGTTATCTATATACCCTTCATTGTTTGCATGTTGATTTCATTAATGCCTTTTTGCTTAAAGCCTACTATTTTAATCAGTACAATTTTTCCATCGCTATATATAATAATAAAGATTTTCTTCTATGGCTTTGCGTTACGGCCTTCATGACCTTGTCGCTTTATAAACTTAAATGAAAATGCTGTTGACACTTGGTGAAATATATTATAATGTATAAATTAATAATATAATTTATAGTTTTCACAAATTATTTTAATGTTTTTATCGACTTTGGCCATTAAGATGAAAAGGTAGTACTTATATGAGTAAGTACGTAGAAATTAAAAATAAACAATAATTTGTTGGTTGTTTTTCTATATATTTTCATACCAAAAAGAAGGGTTACATGTCATTAAACAGATTTTGTCAAGTAGTATCCACTTATCCACCTACCTATATCTCTTAAAAATTCTATGTAATTATGAAACGAGTTTTCTTATTTAGCCTAGAATACGCACGCTGAAATATTTTTTTCGTTGTAAATTGGCCGATTAAAACTTTTTAGAAATTTGACTAATTTTTTGCAAATTTACATTTCTTATAACGTGGGCGTGCGAAATATTAGCAAACAATCTGTCTACTTTTTAATGAGTAACATCCAAATGTATTTTTAAATTTATGATTGAGAAGTGTTAATTTTATTAAAAAACTTTAATACTAGTTATTGCATATTTAATCAAATATTTAACATTTAATCAAATGTTTTGCAATAGTATGTATTTATTATTATTTATAAGTAATCGAAAGTTAGTTAGACACTACATATTCATGATCGAAAAGTGATTTTAGCCGTTATTATATGAATCAATGCATAAATTTTATATTGCTTTAATAGATTTTATTTATTTATTATTCAAGAGATAGTTTTGAAGAGATATTTATTCTACAATTAGTTTTATTGCTTGTAATATGAAGCAAATGTCACGTTTTTCCTGATTTATTACTAAGCTTGCACATTGCGATTTTATGTAAATGTGCGTTTATTGATCCGCCCTATTATCATTTTAGGGATTTTCGAAGCGCGCATTGATGTTGTAGATTTTATTGTGGAGCAGGTACCGATTTGATTTTAGCTATTTGTGTGCAGCGAACGCACAAACCGTCCCCAAAAAACTGGGTTATACGAGCCGGCAATAAAATGTCACCTTGAAGTGACTTGTTCAGCACCAAAAAAAAAAAGGAAATAAATTTATTGTTTATAGATAGACGTTTACGTATTTATTAGCAAAATATGTCTAATAAATAATATGATTTCTAAAATTAACAATATTTGTGATTAATAAGCGCTTATTTTAGCCATCTCTAAACTGAAATTAATAAATGTTTGCGTAGGCTTGCTAATATTAAATTAGATTTGAAATTGCCTAGATGTTATGTTGCTTTAAATCAAATTAAATGTTTGTTAAAAATTCTGTTTGATTTCCATTTGATGAAATATGAAATTATTCTTTATGACATGACTTTATTTATATCTCAATGATTAATTGCCGTTTTAACAATTTTGTAAATTTGTATATTAAGTATCCTAATTTCCAATAAATAAAGTTAACAGATACAAATTATAAATGATTGAATAATAAAGTAGCTAACTAAACGCCAAACTAGCAATATTATAGAGTTAAATAAAAACGTGTTTTAGTAAACAATGTTGATAGTGATAGAAATTTGAAAAAAAAATGATTATTTTTATGGCTCTTAATTGAGATATAAATAACAAAGGTATGTAAATACTGCTATTAATTTCTAGTATAAGACGCACCTGAATTTTAAAAGTGCTTACATCTTATAAGCCGTAAAATACCGTATATAAAAGCTGCAATAATGTCAAGTCAAACGTTCATTTTGAAAGTGGTGTAATTCGATGAAATATCGCATAAGTTGGGCTTAAGTTTACACCTATCACATATATGGTTTTATAACTATTTAATATTTAATATTTTAGGTATTCATTTCCAATAAATAAAGTTAATATATATATATAAATTATAAAAGATTGAATAATAAAGTAACTAAACGCCAAATTAGCAACGCTGTTAAATAAAGATGTGTTTTAGTAAACAATATTGATAATGATACACATTTGAAAAATTCATAATTTTTATGGATCTTCATTGACATATAAATAATGAAGTATGTAAATACTCCTATTAATTTTGAGTATAGGATTCATCTGAATTTTGAAAGCATTTTTTTAAGAATGAAGTACATGTTATGTGCCGTAAAATACCTTATATAAAATCTGCAATAATGTTAAGTCAAACGTTTATTTTGAAAGTAGTGCATGTCGATGAAATATCACATAAATTGGGCTTAATTTTACATCTATCTTACATATGTCTTTATAACTATTCAATATTTTATATTTTAGTTATTCATTTTCAATTACTAAAGTTAATATAACTTATAAAAGAGAGAATAATAATAAAATATCTAAATGTCAAACTTACAATGTTAAATAAGAACGTGTTTTGGTAAACAATGTTGATTGTGATACAAATTTAAGAAATTGATAATTTTTAGGATTCTTCATTGAGATATAATTAACAAAGTATGTAAATATTACTATAAATTTTGAGTATAAGATGCACCTGAATTTTGATGTCAATTTGTAAGAAAATGTGCATATTATAATCCGTAAAAGACCGTATTTAATGTGTGCAATAACGTAAAGTCAAATGTTTGTTTTGAAAATGGTGTAAGTACAAAACATGTATCACATAATTTTTGCTTAATTTTACATCTATTCTATATATTTATACATAATTATATTAATATTTAATATTGTAGATACACATTTTCAATAAATAATGTTGACATATACAAATTATAAATAATTGAAGAATTAAGTACCTAGCTAAACACCAAACTAGTAATCCTGTAGAGTTAAATAAATAAACGTGTTTTAGTAAACAATGTTGGTAGTGATACAAATTTGAAAAATTGATAATTTTTATGACTCTTCATTGAGATATAAATAACAAAGTAAGTAAACACATTAAATATTAAAAAAAATTGACGAAATTTGAAGTGATTAAGCATCATTATTTTGGGTTGGATGGGAACATAAATATCATAAAATTGAAAAATGTATACAAAATATAAAAAATATTTCAACCGTAAAATAAAAATCTATTTTGAGAATGATTTGGATGTGCGGAAAACAAACATTGCCCAATTAGAAATTAAAAAGTAAATAATTATTATTTCGACGAGTTCATGCTTGTTGGATGGATTGTCGAATGTCGAGGCAGCCTTGAAAGATTCAATATAAAAATACAGAGCGACATTTATCTTTATAATGATTCGAAAAATTCTTGCGATATCTCACCACCTATACTACCACCACCATCGCCACGCAGATAACGCCAAAAACCCATCAATTTTACGTTTAAAAATTCCGATCGCACATAATCACCAATAATGGGTGAATAATATTTTTGTTTTGACGCTTATCTCGAAAAATGTTATGTAGTTAATATAAAAATAGCGTTGCGCATCTATTTTTACCAAATAAAGGTGCACCCTTTCGCAGGGTAAAAATATCCGTATGTGTGGCGCGTAAACGTTTGGGGGACGAAGTTGATTATCCGGATTTTGATTAATTGTTTTTATATTAGCCCTAACTGTTCGAAATCAATTTATTATAGTGTGTATGGTTTCAGACTAATGATTTCTTCTTAGCTTATATCTGAAATCAAATTAAAATCATACAATGTTGTTAATTATCTGTGATAAATTGAATTCATTTTTTCTTTCTTTCTTTCACGTTGTTGATTTTGATAAAACGACTAATTAATATCATTTACTAAAATTACTTAGATTAATCGCCTAAGCAACAATTGCATAACGTTTAAAAAATATTAATTATGTAAAACATCCACATAAATGTCAAATTAATTTTATTAATAAGAGGTAATGATGCGAGAATCAATTTTTGTGCTGCGAGTATTATTGAATGTATTTGGTGTTTTTTTTCACTTAAAACTTTTTAAATGACGACTTTCATATTTTGCGTCATCGCTAACACTCATACAGCACAATGATAGGTAATAAAATATTATACATGCATGTAAATTTATCTCATTTTTTCCATTTCGTTTGTTCTATCAAAGCTAATTATTATATTGTCATTTATATGATAATGTTTTGGGTTAGTTTAGCAATATCAACATTCTATTTTATAATGTAAGTACTATTGGCATGTTGGAGAAAAATCGCCTCTCGTGTGGGACGGCTCTACATGGAATGTGTTAATTACATACATTTTAATGATTGTATGCCATTTTAATATTAAAATTATGAGATGGAATTAATGTTAAATGTTACGATTTTCCATATGCGGTTTATGTTTCTGGTTGGGTAAAAGCTTTCACGTAAAAGTATAAAACTTTTGCCACATTAGAATGAATGCGAATGCGCCTGTTTTAATTCCCAAAAATAAATATTGTAGATAATTAATTACTATTTTTTTTGTTTTTTTTTAAATCAGTCTTTAAATTATAAAAGTCATACATTTAATTCATTTATAGACATTTTAAGGACTATAAGGTGTTCATACCTTAATTTTTAAGCATTTTTTAGAGTAGTAATTTTATCATTTTGGCACGTTATTAGATTGTAAAAGCAGATAAAAATTCTTTGTTTAAAATCCGCAAAAATCGACCATCCAATATTTTCTTACATAACTGGCTATGCCCTATTTAAGCCATTTATATTTACATGCTATTATATCTCAAAGATTTTAACACATTTAATTCGAATTTTATCCTAATATCAACCTAAAATAACATTGCTATTAAACTAAAATTTCAGTGCTAATTGAATCATCAAAGGAGATGAAAAATTGTATGAATATGAACCGTTAATAAAATATTTATATAATTACAATACAATAAAAAAATTCAAACTTAAAATAAAACTAGAAAATACTTAATTTCAAGAACCATTTTATATATTGAATTAATTCATATCAATCATACTAATAAATCATTTGTATTAAATATAACAACTATTTTCTGAATATTTTTATTTTACTTTTAATGCATCTATATTTCAAAGATTATTTTTCGCATATGCTTCTATTTTATTGTCAAAACTAAGAGACATTTCCTCTTTTTATGTTTTTTTTGTGTCAAAATTATTTTTAGCTCGTTTAAAAATCAATCTAAACTTCTTAGAAGCACAGTTCAAGTAAAAAATGTTATTGTAGCGTAGCGAATGAAGACTGTTATGATGCTGTTCTCTTCCGGACTAAGTAGAAACTGGACAAAAAGTGTCTATTTTCATCCGTATTAGTTTGATGTGAAGTTTGGCAATTGAGGAACTCTTTCTAGGAACGCTTTTCTAACAATATCCACTTTGTCCGGTTTTTCCCAGAACGGATTCTGTATTTTTAATGTATAATAAAGCAATATAAACACCAATCAATCGTATTGAGCCTACAAATGATCAGTTAGCATTCCGCAAATTTACTAATAGTAAATTAGCCATGTTATTAAACAACTCCATTAAATTAATGATTTATATAATTTCTGCAATTACTATTATGAGATTACTTATAGATGAGATTAAATTAAACTTTCATAATTGACATAAATGAATAAAAAGAACTATGCATACGCACATAGAGATAGAAACCGCAATTTTATTGACTTTACATGTCAGCTATAAATTAATATAAGTATACATTACGTTTAGTTTCATTATTTCCTATTTAAACTACAAATTTATTAAAAAACAATTTGTGGGATTTTTTTAAACCGACCTCTCTCGCATTCATTGAAAAATCGTGTTTCAAACAAATAAAAACTATTTTACCTGTATTCGAAACTACAATGTTGCAATTTTAGTCTTTGTATTTTACAATATACATTTAAATATGGTAGATTATTCTTATAATTTATATCTTTTTTTTGTCAAAATCAAGAATGTTGTCTTTAAGGTTATCAAAGGTCTGTGAATGATTACTTGCATACAATTAGATTTTAGGTCTAATTATACTTTTCGATTTACATTAATGTTTTTAGACGTTTACTTTTAACATAATTTTGAATTTTGTTTAATAAATGTGATTTATAGAATAAATATAGAACTATTTTATATCAACACTATACGGTCAAATATTTACTTCGTATTGTAACTATTACATTCACAACTTTCTTAAAAATCTAAGAATTGCCCATTTTTCTTGTTACTAATTAACTATCGAAGCGTTAGTCACTTATTACTAATGTTTTATAAATCGTAGATTTTATTTTTTGTTGCTACACATTTTTATGTTTTTGTCAATAATTATATTATATCAGTTTTTATTGTTTTTGTTGCTTTTGTTTTATGTTAGATATATATAATTAATACAAAATTAGTAGACTCTTTATTCAATGTTTGGGTTCTTATTATATTAGTTTTTATTTTAATTTATTTGATTTTAAATTGGGAAAGTACCAATTTTGATTTACCTATATGGTTTTCTTAAGAACCGATTTATCATGTAAATCGGTGGAGAAGTGTTCTTACAGAAATAAAACCTTTTGTTCTTTTACTATTTGAAGAAGTATGATATTAATTGATCGCCTAGATCGCATTTATTAAGGAACATTTTTTTTGGACAACTAAAACAATAGGCGTATAATCAACCAATAATCAATGATTTCAAAGACAATATTCCTTATATTATTAATTACATCCGATTATTATTATAACAAAATTTCATTGAAAATAAGCAAGGACGGCTCCTACAAAAAATAACGTTTTTTATGAAAATTTGGAAATTTACTAATGAAATGTGCAGTTTAATGAGACCTTCTTTAGATGCATATGTTTAAATTTTTATTATTTTAACTAACATATTTTTTGAGTTTATAAATTTCAATTTTATTCCACTTGAGAGATTTGCGCGATTTGTGTACGCCACTGTGTTGCGATTTTAATACGTTTAGTTTTTTTAGATAGTGATCAGGATCGGAGTGCAAAAAAAACGAAACATAAACGGAACGTTGCAATAAAAAAACAATAAAACGGCGCAGAGAGAGGGAGCAAGAAAGAGAATTAAAAATAAGATTGATTGATTGATGCAAAGCAATTTAATATTATTTTAAAATTTGCGTTCGAGAGTTCTCTGACATAAAAATCGAGTTTCTAAATATTTTTGCATGACTCACACCACACCAAAAGCGCACATTCTTTACATTTATATACAATGTGTTTTTGTTATTTTGTTCGTTTTTCGTTGATTGTTTGAGTATGAAAGAGTTCATACAACTCACACTCTCCAGTCTCTCTCTACTAAATCAAAATTTATCGATTATTACCGACCACAAAAACAGGTTCTTATTAAATTATTAAACAGATTGTTAATTTTTCTGACAGCAAACTGAATTCTTTGTATGAATAATCAAATAATTCAATTCCATGTTGTTAATATTTTTAAAATCGTTTAAAAGGCAATATTTAACACGTTTTATTGCTGCAATGATTGTTTATCGATTTGAATTTGGCGATATTTATGCACATGACGATTTTATGTTATTGTATGCGGTCATTAATTATACATACAGTTGTACTATTGATATTAATCAATAATTAAATTACCTATAACTACTGCGTTTAGTTATGCATTAAACATCGTTTTTTAATTGCGTCCTTCTTTTAATTTACTGTAAATATCCATCTACTACTAAAAATAACATTTATTTGAATTTTTTTAATTAATATTTTAGTTAGGGTCTAATTTACATATTTTTACGCTCCGGGGCAAGGCATATAGTTATAGTTCTACTCCCTTAAAAATTAAAAGCCGCCTTTTCAATCTAATAGGTTTTGAAAATATTGTAAATATTTAGATTTTTTGGCTGAATATGTGCTTCCTGACGTCTTGTGACTTTGACCTAGGTTATGGAACAACGCATTTCTGTATTTCGTTTCTAGCTTTTACTACTTTTCTAAGTTTTTAACATTGAAACATGTATTTATGTAACATTAAACAGTTTAAAATATTATAGAGGAGACATTGTTGATTATTAGGAGGACAGTTTCGTTATTGCAATTTAAATTTAATAAATCATAAAATCCATCATGCTTTTAACAGAAACTTTACTGAATTTAATTAATTCATGAGCGAGTTGAGCAGTCTTGAGCTTGCGAACTACACCTGCACGTGTTTTACGTTGCATTTATATGATTTAATACAAATCGGTTATCTTGTTATAAAAATTACGTTGTAATTTCGTGTTTGATTGTTGGACATCAATCAAACGAATTGGTTTTTTTGTTGATGAGCTAATTTAGCATTGAATATGTAGGTTTAATTAATGACGCAACATTTGCAGGTTATTAAAGCTAAAATAAATTTCGTTAATAATTACCTACATGCAATAAAAACAATAATAAAATAATACAGTTTTTCCTATGTTTGTTGTTGATGCTAGATTGATTAATTCGTTAAATTAAATTACTTACAAATTTTGTTAATGTAACGAGTAGATGTTAAAAGGTTTTTTTCTCGAATTAATTAGCCGTTTATGTTTACCATGGCATTTAAAAGTGTGCGTTGATTTTTATTATAAATACACACAGATAGTACAAAATATTTTATAGAAAATTCTATCTAATTTTATCATAAAAAGGATTTCTTTATTTGTTAATTGTCGTCCATCAATTTGCGTTTATATTATCGCACTTGTTAAATTTCTATGTAACTATCTAAAAAAATGCAACAAAGCAAGTTAATCAAAACTTGTAAATTGTAGCATTTAAATGTCTTGCTGCAAAATGGATTTTAGCTATTTCAAAGTAATATGCTGTATGTATCTAGTACTAAAAATATGATTAGAACCAAAATTATGAAATTACAGAAATCAAGACATCAAAAAATAGAGATAATTGTAGTGTCAGTCTGTTGCAAAACAACTTTTTGAACTAGTAAATTGTTGTGCCTTTGACTAACTTTAAATAATAGAAGTTGGAGTAAATTTAAGTTTTCTTTTTGGAAATATATTGGATTTAGTAATTAGTTTTTTAAATAAACAATTGATAACATATATCTAGATTAAATTTTGGTGATATTTAGTGAACATCGACACGATATCTATTAATATATAAATTACAAAAATTTGAAAAAACGAAGCTATGGTCTTATTTGGGTAATTTTGACAATTAATAACAGAAATTAATAAGTAAGTTTAGATCGTATTTTTAACATAAAATACTATCATATAGGCTAGAAATCATCTTTGTGCAAAATATTCCTTTAATATAAAAACGTTTAAAACCTGTCTTTTAAATTATATTTCTTTGCAACATTGTGATACATTGTAATTTTTGACTGATTTATTCAGTAATGAAAACATCGTAAATTGTAATCTAATACAAAAAAGAAAGAAAGGCTTTTTTTGTAATAATTATTTACATGACAAGTTTTTTGTTTTACTTTGTCATGCGAAACCACGTCTAATTTTAAACCAGATCAATTTGTTAAACGATTTTTTATTGATAATATTAGATATGAAACCCTCAAAATTCGCGTACTGTTTGTTATTTAGTACGGTTTTATTTGATTTATAAATATTCCAATGGGTAAATAAAAACATAGCTATACCTACGTTTATTTAGAAATTACAAGTACATATGAGGCGTTACGAACAAGAACTTAATAAATGATAGTTGACAGGTAAACACAAATTAAAGCTATTTAGACAAAGGCGATCTGAATGATTTATCTATAGATTACAAAAATCAAGATCAAGTTTTCGATTTTAAAACAAATAGATCAACAACAACTATCGAATTTATTTTAAATTTTTCCTAGGAATAAATTGTTTTATTTGTTCTTTCTGTCAAGGTGTGTTTAGTCTTTTAATTCGGCTTCATATATAGTTAATTTCTCTTTCTAAATCATTAAATAAGTTCATCCTAGATCGGAAAAATATTTTCCGATTTTTTACATTATATAGGATTAGACTGATTTGCTTTAAATGATCTCTTATCAAGTCATATTCCTTCCACCTACTACACAGTGAATATAAATATGTCTGTTATCAATATTTGAACGAGCGCCTGATAATTTATATTGAGCAGCGATTGGTCTAAAAAAGATGGGATGAACAAATCGATTGGTCTTTGTATAAATTGCTGGTGAATGTTTGCGATAAGCCAGAACGTGCACCGTTAGGAAATTAACTGCAATTAATTACATTCAGCATTATTGTATAAAATTGCATTTCACTAATCACGCATATATAAAATAGCTGCCTGACAATAATTGTCACATTAGTTTGAAAGAGAATAAATGTTGCTGCCAGGCGACAGATTGCCGCATAAACAATATAATACGTAGAGGTGGCTATTATTACAAAGTCACTGTTGTCAGTTATCGGATTTATTAATTTAATTTGTTATTAAGCTACAGGTGGTCTAAGATAATAAAGCATTACTAGTGAATAAATCAAAACTAGTTGATGAAAATAAAATGCTATCTGTATATTAATGCTGCTATAAACGACATATGCGTGCCGCAATTATTTATTTCCACGCAACTTAATATTACAATTTCATTTTTCATTTCATATACTATATGTTGTATTAAACTTTTTGTTTTTACTGCTTTTGGACTCAAAAAAATTGTGGAAAAGTTTGGTAGACAATTTTTTTGTTTATAAATGCTCTTATCTACTATGCATTAATAAAATTGAAAATACACTTGGTATTGTTTGTGATGGTTTAGTAAATCTAAACATCATTATGGTTCCTCTTCGCAGAGCAGACTCCACATGTAAACTATTAACTAATATTTTACATTTTTAAAT
Organism: Adinopsis sp. GC000173; assembly: GCA_030264715.1. NCBI lineage: Eukaryota > Metazoa > Arthropoda > Insecta > Coleoptera > Staphylinidae > Adinopsis > Adinopsis sp. GC000173. The sequence continues at coordinate 133,749 of JARJDW010014526.1, read as the reverse complement.
AGTTTAAGGAAAATAAATGAAAAAATAAAATATTCTGTAAGGAAATTTATGATTCCAAATAAATTTTTGGGATAAATATTTATCAATAAGTGTTTTCTTTGTCTAGACACAATCCTTTTATAGTAAAAGTAGGGAACTACACTGTTGGGTCACTGTTAAAGATAAATAAAGTTGTTTTAGAAATAAAATCACTAAGTTTGCAAATGTATATCATATTATTTAATAGTATAAATTAAACGTAATTTCGGACAATTTTATAATAAATAAATTAACGAAAAAATCACTTATAATAAAATCATGATACTTCTATTAAATATATGTATTTATTTTCTATTTAGGTGTACGTTTTTATGAAACTAAATAAATTGAAATTTTTGAGAAAAATATGTATCAATAAGTATTATTCTTTTGTCTAGACGCAATCCAATTATAGTAAAAGTAGGGAGCTAAACTGTTGGGTCAGTGTTAAAGATAAATAGTCAACAATTTATAGTTGTTTTAGAAATAAAATCACCAAGTTAGCAAATGTTTATGGTATTTTTGAATAGTTAACTGTTACCTACATATAAATTCGGATAGTTTTATAATAAATAAATTCACCAAAAATCACTTTTATTAACTATATGCATTTATTTTCTATTTTTTAGTTTTTTCTTTTTATTAAATTATTAAATATTTGAAGTAAACGACACTTTCTTGCAATTACGTGTATGCAGTGTAATTCATTGTAAACAAGTAAAGTACAAAAACATTTTTCAAAAATACACCTTTAAGAAAGTGACAATATTCTGACAATATTTCAAGATTCTAACTTGAATGCATGACGGAAAGAATGGGGGAAACTAACAAGTGACATTGTTAAAAAAATCTTGATGAGTAGGTATTTTGCGACAAATTATTTCAATTAGAAAATTTGTAGATTCAATTAATTAATGAACAATATTGTTATTTAATAGAGTAGATAGTAATTGCAACAAAACAAATATAGGTATACGACAAATTTATCTATGTTATATTAAAAAATGGATTCACAGATGATAATCGATAATTACTGAATCAATCAATATTTGCAATGAATTGGTAATACTATATATATGAGAAATATTAAAAATCGTATTTGTATTTAAAGTTTTTGTATGATTTGTGACGGCATAGGAATTGTTTAATGGATTTTTGTGTTGTGTGAAGATGAAAAATAACATTCATTTAAGATACACCTTAAATTAAATCAATAAAACTCAACCCATCCGCTGAGATATAACTAAAAAGTCAATATTTAATCAAACATACACACATATCCACACACATATACACATACACATACATAACATTCGTATAAACATGAAATGCCTTTACATTTCCAGCCATTTCTGATGAAAACCAATAATGTATCGTAGTATATATGAAAAAGTCACACACGTACAACATATTAGATATTAAATTTATATGTTACTTCCAAGTAAATATTAAGAAAATTGTTTGCATTCAATTTTAATACAATGTTTGAATTATATTCAATTTAATGCATTGTCACTCAAAATATAACGTTTTTATGTGAATTTTATTGCCTATTTTATCATTTATGGCATGCAATCGATGTCCATAATTTGCTTTTTTCCTCTTTTTATTTACATTACTACCACGCCACTGCATGTAATTAATAAATGTTAGATATGTTATAGAGATGTTTAAGGTTTTTATTAGAAACATATGTTGTTTAGAATACGATTAGAAGCTTTTACTAACAGTTGTTTGTATATTATTACTAGGAATTTATGTATAAAGTGATTAATTATGTTAACATGCTGTTAATACTGATATTTTAAATTTAAATAATACGCGCTTTATACACTCGCAGTTTATGATTACAATCTAATTACACTTTTATTATTTTGAGGATGGTTATGGTTCTACTAACAATGCATAAAATCGACATTTTTTTCTTTTTCATTCGGATACAGTTTTACAACTACGACTAGTCATTTGTTTATTAAATTATTGTTTTATCATTGAAATGAGCATTTAATGCTATGCATTCGCAATTAGCAAGTGGAAGACGTGAAATTGTATTATTGTTTATAAATTTCAAGAAACGGATATTAAACTCTCAACTACCTAATAACTTATTTAGAAAATGCTTTAACATGCATTCTCTTATATTTTAAATAGTTCAACTTGAATCACACATTCATCTTATTACCTAATATTATTTTTATTTTTTTCATCACAATATAAACTGAAGCTTTTTCTTTTTAGTCTATACGATTTCAAATTTTTAGTTTGTCTGTTTTTGTAATCATCATTTTTTAATAATTTTCTTAGGAAAGCTCTTTGAATTAAATTTTATAAATATATTTTTTTGATTAGGTTATTTTGAACTAAGCCAAAATCTAAAAAGTACAATATTTATGCAGAAGTAAAGAGTTTTTATATTTAAAACTACAAAATGCAAAACTATTATCCCTCTTATTCAAATTAGAATTGGAAACATCCTCTTCCACCTCAATGAAATAATCAGATTGATCTTTAATTCTGTTTAAGTTTCTATAAAAATGATTTATACAGATGATAGTTTTGCTTTATTGTACGATTTTCCCCTAAATTTCCATTACTTATTTTTTGTTTTTGTTCTTATAGCTGAGAATTCGTTTTCTGCATCAGATGCATTGTTAAGATCCAAACTCCAAGATAGCAGCCAAAGTGGCTTAGATCGCTTTGTATAACACCAATGCATGTGTCAGATATTTTAACCGCAAAAAAGAAAATCACCAATTTGTGGGTTAGGGCAATTTGGCGCTCATAGCCTCAATTGTAAACATTATCATAAGTATCACAAAACTGCTTTTTAAAAAGTTTGCAAAATTTTTAATATTCGGGTTAAATAACAATTTTTATCCACACGCTTATGCATTCTAATTATACATGTATTACGATAAAGATTACAAATATTCTAATTGATAATTGATAAAAATATTACTAAATATTATTATATTACGTATAGTAAGCATAAAAGTGATTTTTTAAATGATTATATTAGATGGTTAAATAAAGGCTTGGTTAATTATTTCTGTGAAAACTGAATTTTTGCTGAGAAAATTATCTTGCTAAACATGTGATAGATATTACCTATTATGTATTGATAAAAGATAAATATAATTATCCTTGATTAAATGAAATGCAATATTAACAACTTATGTGAAAACAGTCTTAAAAGAAAGCATATTTTTAATTAAACTAGGTAATGAGGAATTCAACGTAAATTTTCACAAATAGGGCTTCAATCAAATTTATCAAATACATAACATATCAAACATGTAACACATCATTCAATAAGTCCCGAGCCGAGCATAGAAGAGGGGTTGTTATTGTTATTTAAACTCCGAATGCCATGTTTTTATGGTTGTTTCTGATGGTGGAGAATCCGGATAATACTTAACAAGCCATGTAAAATCTTGTACGATATTTTTTCCATTAGAAAATAATGTTTTATTAATGCACGAAATTCGGATGTTTCCATTGCATATATAAGCGGTCCAAAATATTTTATTTCAAAGCACTGCAACTTGTAAACAAATCTAAGAATTGAGCTCAAATTTTGACAAAAGACCCTTGAAACGCTATATTTACTAAAAATAGTATGCATTTATTATTAACAACTCCCTTCTATGTTAAGCAGCGGTCTTATTGAATGATGTGTTATAACATAATAGTTGGGGTTTGCTGCTAATGTTTGTTAGTTACTATTTAATATTGAAATTGAGAACTTATCTATGTTGTCAGAAATGAAAAAATATTTATTCTTTTCGAACTATTAGTCCGATTATATTAATTAGCAATAACATCAACTTTATGCCGAGTTTGTATCGGCCAAAAAATATTTATAAATTCGCTACCTTCTAATAGTTTATGGTATTATATTATAATAGTGAAATGATTTATAATTTCTTAATACGAGTAGAAACTACTTAAATGCTTTGAAACTAATTAACAGGCGAATTCATAATTTCCATTGGTTGTAACCTATATTATTCACACCATATTCCACCATATCGAAATTTTAATTTGTAACACAAAATGTTTGTTTAACATTAGCGCGAACAAATTAAAAATATTGTTGAAATATCAGCGTTATTGAGCTAATTAACATTTAAGATGTAGTTCCTTGAGGTGATACTCACGCAATCTAATATTATTTAAAAGTTGTTAATTAATCAATTTTAATGATTTTTTAAACGGATGTCAGATTAATTTTCATTTTATATTTTCAGATGAAAAAAAAATGTACTACGTTCTATATAAAGATAACCTGCCAGAGTATTGTTTAAATTATCTTCAGAACAGATTGAAAGGTAAGCAACATTTAAGTGGCGTTTTATGTTTATTTCTTGGAGCATTATTGTTATTTGTTTAGTACGATTCGATGAAATATAGCATGAGAGTTAGCAATTTTATGTTAACAAATATATGTGCTATTTATTGTTTTATATTGCATATACTCAGAATATTCTTGAAATATATTTTAAGCAAGAAAATTATAATAACAGTTTGGTAATTTACGTTTAGCATTTTTTACTATTTATCAATTATTAGTTTGCTTAACTGTTTGTGCTATTGCAAATTTACAAATAATATTATTTCTTTAATTATATACACATATAAAATTTAATGCAGTTGCAATTTAAATATTTACATATTCCAAGGTGCTGCAATTGGGAAGTTAAAATTGCAGATTTACCTATAAGTGCAGACATACCAAAATCATTATATACAGATTTATTAATAAATTAAAAAATAATTTGTTTAGGGTTTATTTAAAATAATCAGAATCATTGTTTTGTATAGCAGAAGATTCTATTCCTTTTCAGGCAATTTCTAAATTAGTTAAACGATGTTAAATTGTTCTCTACACTAGGGTGTTATCATATTAACTACAAATTTGATATCTTTTTTTGTGTAAAATGCTTAAATTTTACAGTTTTTTGTAGAATATAAATAAAAACTATGTGCGGTACGAATATAATAATAAGCGAAATAAGCTAGAACGTGTATCGCTTATTGACGATTTCTTATGATCTTGTATTTCATAAATCTCAAGTAATTTAATGCATCTACATTTACAATACCTAAACAAATTATTTTTAAATTCTACATGATGATTATATAGAAATATACCCGTAGTAAAAGGATCAATTCTTTGACAAAGATTAATAAGTGATTGACATCTTTATAAAATTATAACTTGAATACAATTTTTAGTTTGTAGTGTGAACAACTGCTGTAATATTTTTATTTGATAAATATGAAGTCTTTCATAAAGTACTTGCGCAGTTTCTAAAAATGCCACAAATCAACGAAAACCAAAACAAAATTTCAATTTTCGAAAAAGCAATTGGAAATCACTATTTTAATTAGGAAAATAATTCCTCTGCGATTTATTCAATGTAAATTGGTCAGAAATATTTCTATTCCTTTTTTTTGCACTGTCCCTTAATTACTTTATTATCAAGGACATACATGGCAAATTATTTAGAGAATTGGTACTGATAACACAATATTTTAATTTATGTATTTTACGTTGTGAGAAATTTCTTACATTTTCGAAATTTTCTTTCATTATTATTTTATTATTACTATACACTATATTTTTCATAAAAGTTATTCAACACGGCAAGAAACTTTATTTGTAAACAAACTTCTATTAATATTTAGTTTGTTTACTAAATATGTGTAACTACAATATGTTATTTTTTATTAGGTACACAGTTTTACTATGCAAAATGTATTAAATTTGGAATAGTTAACATTCAGTCACAGATAAATGAATGCATAAGGAAACATTATTGTACAATGTTTCATTTTGTTCTGGTTACAATAATAACGATTGCAAGATGAATATTATCCAACTGTTTGAAAGGGGTGCCTTTTTAATTATAGACCAGACATTGTGTATGAACGAGTAGAATTAGAATGCATTTGAGTATACATATAATCTTAGTAACATTCTAATTATATAAATTTAGACTGATGAATTGTTTTACAGTAACATTATACTAATCGGGATTTAAATCAAAGTAAATAACGCGTCCATCAAACAATCAAATTTATGATTTTATAATTTCGTTATTTATTATATTAAGTTGAAAACGATCAATTCATTTATTTATATGTCATAATAATGTAAATTATTATTAAACCAATCAGATTTTCAGCTTTAAAAAGATTTAAATTACTTTTCGTAATTAAGAACATAATGTGTAAGTGCCGGCACAACATTTCCATCGCAAACAACTTTAAAAATTGAAATGTAATCATAAATCATTTTTCCTTGAAAGTATTAGATAAAAATATTGTTGTTATCTTTACTCACTATCATGAACTTAAAATTAAAGCTTAACATGTAAATAAATATAGGCACCAATATAATTATTGTACAGGTTATAAACCTACGCTTTCGTTTAAAAGCTTTTCAAATTTACAAATACAGCTATTTAATGAAAAAATGTGCTTCAAACATTTACGATGCAAAAGTTGCCAATTGTTTATGAAAAGCTTACTAGATATTGTTAGTTTATAAGTAGTACAGCCTTTTTTATCATATAGATATAAATTTATTTTTATTATTACTTAAAGTTAGTTAATTTAATCATTTTATATACTATATTTATACATATTTATTCATTAGAATTTTGTGAAATTATTTATTTTTTTGCGTGAATCTAATACTTTATGCGCGCGCATGTTAAATTGACTTAGTTTTTAAAAATTATTTTCAAGTGTCTGTTTAAAAACCCTAACCAGCTGCATGTCTTCTCTAATAAAGTAAAGTTTTTATAAATACCTATAACATCACAAACCTAATAAAAAAATTGTTTCTGGAAAATGGTAAGAAACTGTTTTCATTGTATTTATGCAGATCTTGTATAGATAAATGGCACCACTCTCTCATATTTAAAATAATTTACATACTAAGAAGTGAAATAATAAGGCTGTGCAAAGATGCATGTGGAAAATGCAACCTAAGTTTGAGCTTTTAATTTATTTTCAATAATATCAAAATGTGTATACTTATAGCTTATAAGCTTTTGTTTGTCTGTGAAGCTGTGCTATAAAAGTCACCTTCATGACAGAATTAATTAGATGTGCCTATCTATAAAACGATGTGTTATATGTTAAATTTTTGACCCTTTGGAATTATTAGTTATTGTTGTAATAGTAAATATCCATCCAACGCAGTTAAATTAAAAATAAAATAATAATATGTTTTTAATTATACGCGCACACGAATGGTGAAGGAAAATCAATTAAATTCAAGATAATTATAATACAATACATTTTAAATTACTTTTTTAAATGTAAATGAAATTTATAAAATGTTTTAAAGCAGCTCCATGGAAAGAATAAAATGTATCTAAAACTAACTAATTACATATAACATCTATCTATCTATAGATATAAACATAAGATAGACGCATCAGCATCAGCATCAGCATCAGCAGCAAACAAACAAGCTCAAGAATAATCACTTAAATACTTAGTTGTTATATGTCGTATATGTGCGCCATCTATCATTTACATTTCAAACACTATTAAAAAATCTTATAACAAAAACTTAATTAATTTTCTATTTCATAATTCTCACAATCATTTTTTTTCTCTCGACGCTCGCACACACAAAACAAAAACAAACATTACATTATTATACGAATAAATAAAATATTATAAGGATTATTATTATTATTGTTTATACAACCATACAATATATGACATTTTATAATAAATGATTGATTAATATTTAATCACATTTTATATTATATACATGCGCACATTATTATTATATTGTTTGTTTAATAACATGTAAAATCCATTAATTTTTATTGTTCACGTTTCTTAGTTTGTGTAGCTATTTTATTATGCCAATTCGAACACATAGCCAATGCTCCTATCATTTTTTTGATTATGCAAATTTCAGTATTAGAACAAGGCCGTGCGTAATTATTTATTTCATTAATATTTAGTCCATTCCATTGTTGTATATACACGCGCGTTCAGATAGATTATTTAATATATTTATTATTAAAGAATTATTAACTTGTCAAGGTTAAATTAATAATTATCCTAATGCGTCTTATATTGTTTTTATCAATAAATGTAATATAACTTTTTTAAATAATTTATTATTTTAAGTTTCTGCACGTTTCAAGGCTCATTTTTATGTACAGGGTGTTAAACAAGCAATAAAATACACTACATATTACATGTTTTAATTCGCAAAGTGAAATAATGACCTAGTTTTCAACACCAACTAACTAAATAAAGTAAATAGCTCAATTATAACATAAATAAAAATCAATCAATCATTTCAAATATTAGTTTGTATAGTTCTAAAACATACCTAGGATAATTAGCACCCCTCTAGGCGCACAAGTCTTCTTTCTTTTTTCCATCAAGGGGGCAGTTACTTTAAAATCTTTAAAAATATCTTTTGATTATATGTCTATCGGTATTACCAAATCGGTCGGCCTACTTTTTTCGAATGAAAAGTTTTACTCTTGAGTGAAATTTTCTTATTTAATACTGTTAATTCCATTATTTCTAGGTGTTACAGTAACTCATTTGCATAAGTTTATTATACAAACACGTAAATTTTCGTGGAATTCCTCTAAATAAAATCATAATAATATTGTACTGTGATGTTTTATTAGGTATTGCTTATTATACCTACAAAAGAAATCAACTTGTATAGATTTGATTTGTAAAATTTTTAATGACAAAATTACGAAAAACTCAAAACTGAAACATATTTAAAGCACTGTTAAATGCTAAGTAGGTACGTTGCTGATTTTTTTTTGTAATTAGATATGAAAAGCTTTTATTCCTTAAGAAGTTGAAAGGTAAATTGCTTGAGTCAATTATATTTAAAATACCCATTTATTTAATAGAAATTTTTACTTTGAAAATGTTTTCTGTATAGGTGATGGTGTATGAAATTACTTAATTAAGCCTTTGCGATAAAATAATACATTTTGTACAACATACTGTACATTCTATTGCCGATTTGATTATCCATTGATAAAAAAATTAATTATGTTTATAAATTTGAATGTCCTTTCTCTCATTTAATGATTCAACATTCCCTTTTTGATTACAATTTTTACAATGTTTATTTAAAAATGAATTAGCATTTAAAAATAATTTTTCTGAAATGCTTTTGCTAATTTCAGTGGTATATTTGATTATAAACGTTGCTAATTACATATTTTGGAACGAATGTTTCAAGAAACCTTGTGGTGTCATTACTAGATTACATTTAAACAAATGAACACATCAAGACATTGTTATATTCAACATATGGCACATTTGAGTAATGATTAATTGATACGTGTTTTATAAATAATTAAGCGTTCACGAATAAAACAAAACAAACACGTTATTTCTCTTATTGAAATGAAGACAGATTTTGAAATTTGCTTTTTATGTTGAATTCATTTGAAGAAAAATTGATTATTATGAAATGCACTCGCCACTCTTCACGCCGCTTTGTGGCAAATTTCAATTTGCGCAATCGAAAATTTCATTCATGAAAATGATTGTGTAGACACACGTGTTAAATAATTTGTAATCAATTAAAATAATGAAATGGTCTTTTCGCTTTTATGTTGTTATCTTATTAAAAATATTATTTATTACAATATTAATAATACCTAAATTTGTGTCTTTGTTTCGTTGATGGATTGTGCGTAAACTAATCGCTTTATCCGTTTCAGTTTGGTAATCAATTTTATATAAGTTTATTAATACTTTTCTGGCACATGGCATGACGTAAATAATTTGAATTTAATTTATTTATCATAATTGCGGTCGTTAATCATTAAAGTTGCAATAATTTATATAAATAATTAATAACAAATTTCTTATTTTTTTCGCATTTAGCCAATACGCATGCAAATTATCAATTTTTATTATTTTGTAAATTAATAGATAGATATACATACCTATGACGGTGGTAATCAATTATGCATTTTAAATTATATTGTAATTATTTATATTTAGCTTTTATTAGAAGCACGTGTCTATATGTATGTATGGAAAAAATTCTATTTTTTTTCTATTTATACCAACCAACCAAATTTTATTATGCAGTAATTTTAATATATATAATTTTATTTGAAATCTTTACAAATGAGATGATTTGACTAAATGAAATATAATTCCATATTGTAAAATTTCTAAATATATATTTAAATCGTGTTTAGTGAGAGTCTTGTAAAACGAATGATCGCAAAACGAGTAAAACGGTTATCGAGCGATATCCCATATAACTAATTTTCATAGAAATTTGCATTTAGACTATATGAAATTATAATTTAAATCAAATTTGAATGTTACAACAACTTTCGTTGAGGGTAATCGTTCTAATAAAGCAGTACCTCTTCATTTTGTCAAAACATAACGCTTTATTGCATTTTTGTCAATAATTAACTTTTATATGTATATTTATATGAATGCAGTTTCTATTAGAATATAAACAAGAATTAAATCGTTCACCTTATCTGTGTATTTTTTAAATAAATATAGAATTTTTTGACAACCAACATAGAACAAATTATCAGGTTTTTACATTAAATTACATAGGAATAACTGATTCATATAACGAGTAATTTGTTTAACAAATGAAATTTTGGAATGAATTATGTTCATTATACGAGGTTTGAATATTAATTGGAAACTCAGTATAACACAAAAAATTACATAAAATTAACATTTTTCATATAAAACTACTAAAATATATCGAACTGTTTTAATAGAAAGTTAGCTAAAAATCGCTTAGAAAATGCTAAAAGAGAACAAAAAACAATATCTTTCAGACTAAACAACTAAATTGTTTTTATATTTTAGTATTTTTATGTTTGAATTAGGTATTTTTACCTTTTTTATGATAATTTTTGAAACCTTACAAAATATGTTATTAAATTATTTGCTCAAACAATGCTTAAATTACATAACTATACCATATCAAAATGATTTTTTACATGTCATTTACGAATTAAGACTATTACGATCTATTCGAATTCCACCGGCTTAGTTTTGTATACCGAAGTGCAATTGTATGTTTAAAATTTAAATACTCTAAGGCAACAAGTTTTCGAACAGAAGTTCTCCATCTTTTGCAGAAGATGGCACCCCAATAGGGAATTTTAATATATTTACCTATGTGTTCAGCAAATGTAAAAAATAAGACGTTGTAATTTCGACTTTGTATTTAATTATTTTACAAATTCACATTGGTAGTTTGTTGCATTCGTGACTCTTTGTTTTACAAAAATATATTTTTGTTGGGTTATTTAGTTAGCTTGTTTTTAATATTTAATTTATAAGGGTGAGTTTGAAAATAAACCATTTCTGCTTACAAAAATCCACGCAATACATTTCTCGCTATTATTTTACTACATTAGTATCGCCTTTAATTATCTGTTAACCTCCTCTTCGAGTTTGAACTTGCTAAGAAATATACATGATATTCTATGGTAATTTTTGTCAATTATATTCATTGTTAGTTCCGCCGATTGCAAGGTGCACGTTGTTATTCAGTTTTAAAACAAAATCCCTATGACACCATTATAGCGCATTCCTTTCGTTCATTATTCGTTATTACTCATCACACATTCTCGACTCTTTCAATTTCGGAAGTTAAAGATTGCGAAAGCTTTAATTTAAAGTGTATGTAATTAATAAAATGCCTGTTTTGTAATTCACAAATTTTCTATAAAATATCTTATACATGCCTTTGCTGCCACTTGCAGACAACGCTAATAGATGATTAAATATGACAACATAATCTATTGAACACATATAGTAGGCAATAGTGAGAAATGTAATGCGCGAATTTGATGAGCACACGGTCTTTTTTGTCAAAAAGAATCCTCAAAATATTTAGTTATACAGTAGTTTTATAAAAAAAAATCCATAAAATAGTGTGGTTTATGCATTTCATATCATTATTATTATATTGATTTACTCGTAATCGAATAATTCATTTCTATGAACGCTACTGACGTATTTAAAATTAATTAATAGCTGTGTATATACCTAATTAATTATAGAAAAATACCAATAGGTATATTATAGGTACTACGATTAATTGTTTTGTTGTCAAGTATTATATATGTAAACTATAAAATTGCATTTTTTTAGCTCCACGTATTTATCGAAGTATATAAAACTAGAACTAGAACAATTTTCCATTCATGATTTTCAAATAAAACAATATTTTGTAGCCATAATTAAAAGGTAGCAAACAAAATAATATAAATATGAAGTATGCATATAAATCAATTTTAGGTTACGTTATGTTTACCTTATATCAAGGATGAATTACTCATCATTTTTCAATGTACCAAAGTTATTTGACTTAACCATGTCTCCCTTAATTCAGATCAAAAACGAATAAATTTTTATATTTTTGTTTCAGTTATTAAGGTAAAAAGCCAGGGTGGGCAGGAACTTGGATATATTTTCGATTCATGATGAGCATTTAAGGGAAGTCTTTACAACAACCACTAAAACTTTATAAGTGAGTAATTATTTCCATATTATTTAGAATATATTGCACTTTTATGAATTTAAAAGCAAGAAAATTTAGTTCATATGCACAATGAACAAAGTAAAAAGTGAAAATTCTACAAGTTTTTATGGCTTAGTTGTAGCTATTGCTCATACTTTTACACGGAGTAGGGCGGTGTATAATAATCTTAATATTCTTTTTGAAAATATCTGAAATCAAAAAGGGTGTTGCGACTCTAGAAAGTTTAAGAACATTACCATTGATGGCAATATTAAATAAACATTCAATTAATTCAAGTAATTAATTTCTAGAGAATTTTTCTAAGAATTCATTACCAATATGAAATCAGTATATGCAATATTACAAAGCATAAATGACAATAAACTCTTTTTTATGTATAGTTATTAGTTGGTAATAGTACGTAAAAAAGTAGCACATGTATATAGTAATAATAATAACAACAATAATAATGTACATACACTGATAAATTGAATACATTGTACAAAAGCAATGAATGTGTTAAAGTGATAATTTTATTTGTTTTGTTATATATGTACGTTAAGATTCAAAGTGTTAAATGCAAAATATATACCAATTAGCATTTGACTTCGTGCGCGTTCGTAAACTTTTTTTTTTTTGAGTTCAAACATTATACAAAATCTTCTATCAAGATGTTTTTATTAGAAAACTTTGTTCAATATTATTAATTTCAAAACATTTTAGCACCAACAGTTTTTGCTGCTATTAAATCGAAAATTGTCATATACTTTACTCAATTATTAAATTTATTTTTATTTTAGTAAAATAATTCGAATTACCTATGCAATTATTTGAATAAAAAATACACTTTTATTACTTTCCAATTATTATTATCAAATTTGATAACGCAATAAGTAGGTATATTAGCTAATTAAATATATTTTTAACAGAAATCTTGAAATTCAAAATTTATTATGTAATTTGCAAATAAAGCAGCTACTTGTCTGTGTAATTAATTTGATATTTACATATAATTGTTATGACATTTAAAGAATATAAATAATTTCTTAATCAAAAAATATCTTTCAAACTAGATATTATTAATTATTAGATATATTTGATTCGCCAATTTCATTTCAAAATTAAATTATTTTTAAAGTAAGAAAAAAAATTATTAGTTTCTGTTTTTTATTACAAATATTATTGTTGTATGTTATTAAAGTCAATCCAATGGCGTACTAAAACTGTGATATAGCATCAAATTTTTAAATTAATATTGCTCTTTTTAATTGCAAAATTCCTCAATTATGTATCTATCATAATATATTTTTATGTAAATGACAAACGTGGCATTGTAATTAAATAGAATGACATTTAATCATTCTTTTTTATATTTTAAAACATATGATAGATAAGGTATTAATTTTATCATAATTTATACGCCATTGGTAATTCCAATTCTGTGGGCTATTAAATATTCGAATTGTAATTTAATAATAAACAACATTGCTTAGATATAGAAGCAGTGAAATATTCAACAACAACTATTCTATTATTTAGCGATAATGACGATAATTGGTTCAAGTGATGGCCGTTGTTAAAACAATAACCGTAAATGATTTCAATTAAAAAATCGTATAAATATTTTGAGCGCGTAAAATAAATCAGTAAAATAAAATGAGTTGCAAGGTATAAAAAACGATATGAATATAAAAAAGAAGGAATATATCTTTTCATACATATATAATATTGTTGTTGTATATGTAAGTATATATGTATAAATGTGTGTATGTGCATTAACAGCATATCTGAGTAATTAACAGGTTTGTATGAACCTATTTATGAAGTCTGAACGCCCAGCCTATAAATGTTGAGTCAATATTGAACAAAGCTTTCCTGAGAATCGTTCCAAGAGTTCGAATTATAAATATTAACTTTGTTTTACCATCAGGTATATATATATTCATATTATGCTTTATTCGTTTTCTTAAATTATCAACATAAAATATAAAATGACCTTTTTGTTTTATTTCATTCGCCAACTCGTTAATATCATTTTGTTGCTGCTGTTGCTGCTGTTGTAAGTAGATGTTGTTGCTGTTGCTGTTGGTGCTGCTGGTGCTTGTGCTGCTGCAAATATTTCCAGCGAAAAAGTTCTAATGCGACTTGATTAATTTATATTTTCTACGTATTCTGCTGCTTCTCGCCGCAAATGCATGAACGCAAGCTAATGCAACAACAGATGGTGTTGTAAGCTCGATATCTATATTCATAAAAAATCAATGATGCTTAATTGTTGCTTGTTGCCTGAGAACTGGTTTACTTCATTTTCAATATTAGACAGAAAGGCATAAAATGGATAAATTGCAGAGGTATTTCCACTAAGCACCACAATTAAACTATAACAGCCAAGTAAAAATGTCAAACTATGTGAAAATAATCAGATATGCTCACTTGCGCTAAAGAAGCCAACAAACAAACGGCTTTCAATCCATCAATTAGGATTTAACTTTATTTTAACTTAAAATTATATTAAAAGAGAAACTGATTAATTGCTTATATAAATTATTAATCCGTTCGTGATGATTTCATTAAACTAGGTATTAATTGTGTGTGTTATAACTATATTAGTTCTTCAAACAAACGCACTTGTTTTATAATTGTTTACTTTGTACATTTAGATTTAATATTTTTGATTAAGTGATTAATTTTGATTTACTTTTAGGTTAAATTTAGGTGCACATATGCCGTTATTAATGTTTTAAATTAACCAGTTTATTAGTGGGTATATTTATCAAAATATTATTTGATATACGTAGCATACAATAGTTAAAGATAATTTAATTCATCGTTATCAAAGTTAATTTACATTTTTATTTAGAAAACAACAGGTCTAGTAAGTAAATAAATTGAGTAACCAATAAATGTAAAAGAATAATAATTAAAAACTAATTAAAGGAATAATGTATTGAATAATCGAAAAAAGATATTACAATTTTATGCCGAAATAAGTAATGCTATTCGCAAAATGCGCTGCATATAAATGCGTATGGAAAAAATATTATATAAAATTGTACTAATTACCATCAGCCATATACATAATAATTACCTATAATTACACATATAAATGTAATGCGCATGGGGAGTGTGAGAAAAATTTTTTATTATAAAAATAATGCGTTACTTGACTGCATCCACATTCATCTATAATAAAAAAGCAAACCAACAACAACAAAACAACAACAATGAAAACGTGAAGACGAGAAGAAGATGCGCTTATAACAGAAACTCTCTGCATTTTATTTTATTTATTAAATTTCTGAAATGTCTTTTTAATATGTAAGAAATATGCAAAATGGCATTATTATTATGGAAACTGTTTTCGTAGAATTCTTTGCAATTAATGGTCAGACGATCTATTGTATTTATAAAAAGGGATTGACACCCTTCTTGTTAAATCCCTTCAGAGTCCGGTTCATCAAGCACGTATAATCTGCATAATAAATAATAGATAAATATATTGAAAGATGTTGGACAAATCCGGCTTAATATTGAAAAATTTCTACCCGTTAAACATTTCTCTATTGTTGCCTCCATTCAACGCTTTTTTGCGTTCAATTACCATGCAATTATCAAAAAAAAAACGATTTTTCTTTCCTTCCAGCTAATCTGGACTTGTTCATATTAATTGTGGTTAGAAAATTTAATCAGCAGTAAAATATTACATGATTTCGCTTGCTATAAAAACTTAATTAAATATCATTGCAACTTTCTAATTTAACCAAACAATCATTAATAGCGATAGAATAGAAATTAAAATATGATTTCCTAGTTTAATGAATTACACAATATATAGGGTGGCACAAAAGCCACTTACCAATATGTTACATAGTTTTCATTTCAATTTTACATCAAACATGATTTATTCATTAATTACATTACGAATTCTTTAGATTTTTTTATTTAGCTGTTTTTTCAAACTCAAATATAATTTTCGATGTATTTTTTATGCAAAATATTAAACGTATTTTTAGAAAATACTGTACAATAGTGTTATACAGAAACGATTCGATTAAGTAAAAATATTGACATTTTTCTGTTCGCTAATTATTGGAAAGTGTTAAATTAACAAGAGCGAATAAATGGGTTTTAACCTCAAATTTTTTAAACTTAATTATTATTATTATTTAGGTTGTGTGAATAAAATGATCAATGAATGCATTATAACATCTTAAAGTAATTAATTTTGAATAAAATTATTTGAGCAAGTCCACTCAGAGTTGAATTGACTTATTGAAATGTTCGGGTTTACTCAATAATTATAAAAAATATGCCTACTTACCTACGTAAATAATATCTAGTATGTAATATTTATAATATTTATTCGTTCAGCTTAATAAAAAAAAATTAGAATAGAGTTAGATCATATACCTTAGTAAAAATCATGATATTTTCGAAATATTCTTAAAATTGCTTTCTAAATGAACAAAGCAATAATAAATAAAGATGAAATAATAGGAGTACGATTTATTAGTCTTAAAATGTTCAACTTTGAATAATAATATGTAGGTATACTTAAATAGAAGCGGTTCATTTTAGAGAGAAAAAAAAAGTTAAAATATTAAATGCTTTTGCTGAATGCTAATTATTAGAAAGTGGCAAATTAACAAAAAATAGTTTTATCTTAAAATACATAGAGAAAATGAATTAGACAAATATTTACTAGGCATGGAATAAAAGTATTATTAAGTACCTACAGGTAGGTAGGTATATTTATGACTTACGCGAAAAGTATTTTTTACCATTAAATATAGTAAAAGGTAATAAGTAAATTCTACACACATGTCGCTTTTGATAAGATTGCTAAATAATTAAAATGTTTTATAAAATTGTGTTATTGTTTGAATATGTTAACATAATTACGCCTTTGTTTATATGTATTATATATAGATACAAGTCTTTTTTACGCGATTTTGAAACTACACTATTGATATATTTTTGTTTTTCGTTTTAAATATCAGTGTAATGTATTGAGATTTGTATCGATGCTTATTAATAAGTATAAAACTAATGAAGCTAAAAAACAGCTTATAATAATATAAAAAACAACATTTAAGAACGTTTGAATCAATTTCGTCAGTTATCCTAGGGAGCGTTTCATTCTTCTCGCAAACAGATTTTCAACCGTTTTTCTGTCACAGCATAAGTTTAATAATTTTTTAACATAAATAAAATTGCTGTCCTTTTGTAACAAATATAATTTTATCCTAAAGAATAAAAAAAATCCTATTAAATTTTAATTTCACAATATATTTGTACACCATATTTTTACTTTTACACTAGATATATTTAATTTTTATTATACATAATAAATCAATACGTTTTAATATTTATTGAACTATTTGGGTTTTTCCAGTCGAAGAATATCGCCGTACAATGAAGTATCGCAAAATATTAGTTATGAATTATTATCTACTTTAATCCATGAAATGCTAGAATTTCGATGTATGCTTTTTGAGTGAGAAGAAACGACTTGCATGAAGCGAAAGCACGAAAAGTTAGGTAAGCGAAAACAATTTTGATTCAGTACATAATAAAAAATTTATCATTTTCTTACAGGATCGAATGAAGTAAATTCGAAAACGGGATAAGATCATAAATGTTCTTATTTTTTACTGAGTAAGTATCAATTCATTATTTTTTAACTTTGATAAATTGCAACCACACATCTAACCTAAAACTGTCGAAAAAAATGGATATTTTGTAGCAAATTCCATGTCTTACTTATTTTTAGTAAGAATCAAATCAAGTACAATACATTGCTCAAAGTCAAATAGATATAAACTTTCGATTTCTAAATATTTATTAAGAAAAATTGATACTACTCCAGCCATGCCCCACAGATATTAGTGCACCGAGCATACAGCGCAGCTGTCTATATTCTGCGCAAAGCTGAAGAATATATTTTACCTTATTTGGTTCTTGGATATTTTTTCATTTTTTAAGTTTTTGTATTACAAATTACATATGTAGGTATAACTATTATAAATCAAAAATGCGAATAACTGAAGAACAAATAAAATCACATCTTTATAATCACATAACTTTTAAAATTAACGATTTATTAATCTGCCAAAAATAATGTTATAAATGCCACGAAAATAAATTCCATTTCGGCAAATGGCATATGAAGATAGATTTCGTAGTTTGGAACCATTTTTATAATGTTTTTAATTTCCAATGTAAATCGGTGTCTTCGCCTCTGTGAATTATTTGGACACCAATGTTTTATTAACTTGACACAATCTCGTCTGAACTTACCCCACTCCGCTTTATATTGTTCTGATGGACTAAAATTCTATATATAATGAATTTTTTACTTGATTTGCTCAGTTTTTAGAAAAATATTTAAAAGTATTTTCAACTTAAACAATTTTTTCTTTTGGAACATACATGTTTACACGGTTTTCTTAAGCTCTAATCTATCATTCAAAAAAGAATTACCTATGTATACCTATATAGATAAATTAATATAAAAACTATAGTGATACCGCAATTTTCGTCCGATTTTAATTAATATTCAACTTGTCTAATTTGTTTGAAATTTGTCAATTTTGAAACTCGAATGTTTTAATCATCGCATTTAAAACTAAAATAAATTGTTGTGTCTATTAGTTATGATAGTTTCAGCAGTTCGTACGCGTATATTTATCTACTTACACACACTATATAAATACATACAAGCTAATATTATTCATTTACGCCAAGATAAATTTCTCTGTTGGTAAGATTTTAAAATTGCGTGGTCTGAGGATAAGTCAAATTCAGTAATGGCTGAGATCTGCCAATTTATTCGCTGATTTAAAAAGCGAAAATAGAATTTGCTTGTCATGTAAAACAACTAACTTTGATAAAATTTAATCCATTTTTAATACATAATATTAATGTCGCTTTAACAGTTATGAAATTGACTATATTTTTTTTATCAAGTAATTGGAAGTTTTAAAATCAATAAATAAGTACAGTTAAACGCCGCATGGTTCATTAAACAAACACTGTCGATAATTAGTTAATTATTAAGTACACATAGCTATACTAAAAATATTTTTTATAAATTCAGTTTTAAGGTTTTACTTTGACCAAACTTGACGAAAATTAACTGTTATATATACCTTATACCCACCTACGTTGACATGTTTAATTTATAAATAAAAATAATTTTATTTAAATGTCTGAATATGAATAAAGTAGTTTAAACGCATTGTTGCCAAGTAACATTAACTTAGTAACTATTATTTTGCGAAACTTATTCCATTGCATAAATTTTTATCATACAGCTTTAACCTATTTTAAAGCAATTAATAGAATTGCTAGATAACACATGCAATTTGAAATCCGTAAATTTAGTTACTTATATAATTTTCTTATTGCACGTTTTCAATTTACAATATTATTAATATATTCAACAATTATATTAAGTAACTAATTAAATATGAACGCAATTAAACTTACGATTAGTTAGTAATATAATATCTAGATATTATTATCTCTAAACTGCATAAATAATCACCTACATTTTAGAGCGCCGAAAATTGCGACTAATAAAAACAGTATTATTTGTCATTACATTCAAAATCTAATCATTTTTAATTAGATTAAAATTGATAGATCGGATTTTGTAAAGTTGTACACATAGGTAATATTACACAATAATGGGTACATGAAAAAGAATGTAGAACAAATTTGACATTAGTTTTTCAAATAAAGCATGATTAAACATAAAACAATGTGTTTCTAGAATGAATAATAAGCAATAATCGAAGTAAAAAAAGGCGATAAATAATTTATATTTTCGAAAATAATAAATATATAATATGTATAAAATATAATATAACGTAAAGGTGTGATTGGATAACATATACAATAAAAACATATCATTACATACGAAATAATCCGGCGCATGGAACAAACGAGCAACGCCCCTCCATTTGATAAGCCACTCCTGGATTAGACCTAATCGACGCCAGAATCGACGGTGGTGGGGCGTCCGGCGAGTTTCGAGCGCTTCGACGTGTACTCGAAACCACATCGGGCACGAATCGTTCGAATACAGATCGGCGAAGCATGCGAGTTGCGTTTACATTCGTATGATATACGTCGCGCGTCCAAATAACCACACCACACCACACACAACAAACACCACCACAATCGTCGTCAGTCAGTTTTTTACCGATTCGAACAGTGCGCCTTTTGTTTACGCGCCCGCGTGCGCCCTTTCGTATTATACCCGCTGCTTACTCTACTGTACTTGTACTGTATTTTGCGTTCATCATCAACCATCATCATCATCATCAACACCATCACCGGCTCGGCCAAATAGATTCGCTTCAATTTGCGCTATAATATCGAATTGAAGAAGCAGTGCGTTTGTTGCAATTGTGCATCGAATATCGGTTTGTTTGTTGCGGATCCGCCACGTTGATTTATCGTTTGTCTTCAATCTTGTGCGTGCAGAGTGCTTTCGCATTCTGCAAATAGACCGTATTCAAAATTCGTGTCAAAAACAGAGAACCGGTACCCGTTTACGCCATGGAGATGGATCCACAGGAACGGGACAGCGATCTTGGAGACGAAAGTCCAGTGGTAAGTTGCATTATCATAGTAGATCATCTTTTGCAATCTATACTAAATCAATCAATCATTGATTCATTAACAATCAAGTTTTGACTTTACCGTGGTGCCAAACACTATATTAACAATCACACCAAGAATTTAGGTAAATGTGATTTAGTATCGTTATTTGTCCATTTACCTATAATCAGTTTATTTTTGCCGCAATGTCAAATAATAATAGTAATACGTCGCTTTATGAGTGCCATGTGGATATATTGATAAAAAAAATATTTTGCATGTAGAAAAATTTGCAAACATTGCAAAAAATAGCCCAATGCCATGATTCCAAATAATCTTCCAAACTAACAAATACTTTGGTTCATACATAGGTACATAAATCATAAATTAAAGCGTTTTGTTAATTGTTAAAATAATATTGAAAGAAATGATTGCAACAACAAGCAGAAAGTCGTCACAGAAAACGCCATAAATTTGATTGCCGTCAAATTATGTCAATGAGAACATATTACTACTCGCTACAATTGTATAGTTTTCTAATTTTTATCCTACTATACATGTTAAGTATCCATTTCTTGATTGATTTATTAATATTAAAATAGCCAATAAATATTTTGCAAGTCACATTATCTCCATAGATAGATACCAAATTATGTAAAATAATTATTTAATTTGCATTGTCTTGAAATACATCATGGTGTATTATTATTGTAGATATCCGAGGTAGATAGAAATATGCGAATAATAATTTGGTGTGTTGGGTTCGTAATTTCTGATATTATCGGGAGTGAATAATCAATCTATATAGCAGCGTATTGCATTTGTTTTGGTTGTTGTTGTTGTTGTTGTGTTGTTGGTGGTGCCAAATGTGCAAAAAGGGTGTATAGTGTACAGAGAGGTGGTGCGCGCGATATCGTGTGCGCATCGTTCGAAAATCCTCCCTCTCGCTAATAAATTGATAATGCGCGTCGTGATGCGCGTACCGTTTGATATCAATTTATCTACATGTATAGCGAACAACACATACAACACAATACAAGTTCGAGGTGGTCGAGATTTTCACCTCCCATTGGTGTAAAACCGCTTCGGACACGCCTTCCCCATCTCCATTGGAACACACATCTTTTCTGATTAATCAACACTCTGTATAATTGAATGATTTTATCGCATGTATGTATGTATATTATATGATGTGGTCGAGGTTTTATTATTATATATAGTGGGCATTTTATGGGCGCCTTTTTTTACGATTCCTTCTTCCATGTGGTGCTTTTTCACCCGGCTTGTCCTTGTCATACGCGTACTTTTTGCGCGTGCATGTTTTTTTTCCTTACATACATACATACATACATACATATCGCACTCGTACATCGATTTTGTATAATGCCGGCGAGCGAGAGGGCAAAAGGGTGCGCGGTTTGTTTAATATCTTCGAGTAATATGCAGGGTGGTTTTGTTTGGATTTTAGGAAGCTGATGGTAGCAGGTAGTTTTCTGGTTAAAACTTTTTCTAACAACTCAATGAATGCCATCTCGCATACAAGAGGGATTTTATGTCTTTCCATGTAGTAACTATTCGAAGGATGTGATATTATAATCAATTACACTTTAGTGATGTTTCTTTCCACCACTTCCAAATTTTATTTATTATCATCCATTAGAAACGTTTTCTCAGAAAGATAATGGAATCGCTCAAGTTTATAAATATCGTATATAATGTTCAGCAGCTTGGCAATAAAATAATAGCTACACGTAGATTTTTTGCTATAAAGCAAGAAAGTGTATAAAGTAACCATTTTCTATTAGAAGAAACGCGCTGTAATAAATAAAAACGATTATAAATGATTGATTTATATGAGAAATTGAAATAGAAAGGAACAATATAGTTAATAATAATGATGAAATCGAATAGTTTACAGATAAATTCAAATCGTTTTTTAACTGGACTTATTATTACTAATAATAATAATACAAATTTACAACAACCAAATACAACACCATTTTTGAAAATTATTTAATCTTGATGAAATTCCTATAGAATCTATTAGTGAACATTCACAAAAAATGAATTTTGATATATTTTACCTACTTATTTTTAACGCTATTAATAAAAATATTGTAAAATTCTATTTTTCTTCTATAATTAAAATAGGTCGATTTTAAATTAAAATTGACATTTATGTTTAGCATCGTTGTTTTTAGGAAAGAAACGGAAAGTTTTAAATTTAACACACATTTTTCCTTCGAAATGTTTAGATTAATCGAATGTGCAACACAAATGTCCCCTAAAATCACAAGAATTTTAATTATAAGCCATATGGTCTTGTTCCTAGACCGGCGTGCCACCGTTCACATCCATCCACACATTTACCAAATTTATAATTATCGAACTGCCAACGAAATCTGCAATAAAAAAAAAATAAAGCAAATGTTAATAAGTAGATAGATACAGTATTGTGTAAATTGTTAAATCTATTTATACATTTACAGATTTATTCATTTGAATAAATTTAATGCAAAAATATGGCAGCGTGTATTAAAGATATAAAACGTATAAAATAATTTATATCGCATTTTTATGGGTCTGTTAAATTTAAAAATAGAATAGATGATATATCATATTAAATTCTACAAAATTTTTAATGAAATCATCAGATTTATATTTAGTGTTTAATAAAAATTTTAATCGCCCGAATTGACAAATAAAAACTATAATAAAATTGTCTATGCATTTTTTAGATAATACCTAACTAGATTAACGCAACACGTTAAATTATTTTAAATCATGTTAAAAGTTTCAAAATTAACATCTTTAAAATTTATAATTTATGTGTTTTTATTGTTGAGTGAGACTATAATCTCTAACACATAATTTAGATTTTCACGTGTTAAATAAACCATTTAGTTAAATAATTAATATCACATTTAATGTTAATTCTTTTAAATTGTTTGTAGTTATTGTTTATTTTTATATTTTTCAAAAGACAAATCAAAATTATTTAGTTAATTCATTGTTTGGAGTAGATTAATGTTAAAAATATAGAACATCCTTTTGGAGTGCAATCACTTGGTGAAACATAATATTTCAATTAAATTAATAAGTTTTTAGTATAAATTTTTAAAATTAACTGAAAAATAACTTATTAAAGTACCTACCTAAGAATTTGCGGCAATAAACTTTAAAATCTTCTGTAATTAGCAAGTGTTTCTATTAAAAACTTATTAATTTGAATTCGAAAATAATGTTAAATTATTTACTGCAGTTATTTACAGTATAACTAACAATAATAATGTATTTTTGACATGTCTTTTCATTGATTTGAATTTACCTAGCGAGTATTAATAAAAATTGATTAAAAAGACGAATTAGTCACATCAATTTTGTATCAATCGGAAATAGAAAATAAATTGAAAATTGAAATTAAGCTAAGCCACTTGATTAGCTTTACTAAATTTTAAATCATTATACATAATTCAGTATCATTGTCATTAGCAGAAGCAAATTATGTTTCGCCAAGAGACTATAGCGTAGAAGATTTTTAATTTATTAATTTTTGCAAAACTTTATAAAAAATCGGTTGCGTTTATTATTGTGACTTGGGCAAACTAAACCGTTGTAATTAACAAAAAACTTAGTCACTTTAAATAAGAAATGCATTATGGTGAATAAAATTAAATAAAAATTAAACCAATTCGCAGATATCTTTATACTGGAAACTTTCTGACTATATTGGCCGGAAGATACCGGGCAAAACTAAATGTCTGTTAAACGTTTTGAATTTTTTATTATACAATAAATTATTATAAAATTTAAACTGGCAATATAGTCAACAAATTTCAGGTACCAAATTATCAAAAGAAAAGTTATTAACTCAAGACAATTTATAATGATGTTGTATGACGTTAAATAAAAAATCACGTCTTGTTTAAATCGAGAAATAAAATTGTCAATGTGACAGTATAGTTAATTAATAATAATATTATTAATACAATTTCGGGTCGTTTTGTTGTTTGTATGGAGGTATACACGCATTTTTAGTTGAATCGATTAAAATAATCGGATCTGGGAATCACAAGCGTTTCGAATCCCATTGAGATCGATACCAATCAGTATTCAATATTGTCCGTTTTGATCATTCATCTCGTCGGCTGACTAATTGATTCTATTTTCCAAGTTGACATCCAAACAAGCTCTGTTCTAGTTTGATTAGATTGCTTGTGTTTGATGATATTGGACCTCCTCCACGATATTCCCAATGATTTATACACAAATCGTGCAGCCAATAAATAATTATATTATGCATAAATATTGTACTAATCAACCGTTTTTAATCCAGCGCGCTCATTTATCTCAAAACGCGCAACATGATTCGCAATGCTCGCAATTGTTTCCATGCTATTTTTAGCAAACTTACAAAATACAATAATTTATGACAACTTAATTTATAAAAGCGTGGACTTTACGGCGTTAATAAAAATTATTTAAATCAAAGCGTACTTTTATACGCACACGTTGCAACATTTTTTCGCTATTTCTAACAAACGCTAAACTTTTTCATACCAACCTCTCTCGTTAAAATACAGTTTTGTAGTCAAAACAAGAATGTTGTTATATCTCATCAAAAAATTTTAAGAATGTAATTGGCTTCTCTAAAGAATAATTCATTTTACGGTTTTTGCATTTCCAGCATTCGAGGTTTAATTTTCTTTTAAACATTTAATATCTATTTTTGTCCACGCTCGAAACCAATCTATGAGTATTTTTATGATAATACTGAATATTTCTATAATAAAAATCTGCAATAAATTTTTGACAAAAATGTTAAATATGTACTTTAAAATTACTTCTACTAAAATATGTCATAAACTTCTTGTTATATTGCTTAAATTTTGTATTAAAACAATGCATACCTATTTATAAATTATAGTTAACTTATCTAACATTGAAACTAATATTTTATACCCAAAAAAATTCGTTCAATTAAGCTCTTTTTCAACACAAATTACATAAAAGTGCGTTCCTTAATTTACGTAAGACTTTTAACAACGCTTCAACGTGTGTTTTAATATCTACTGTTTGGCGATTTTTGCTTCTCAGGAATTGGTGTCATATTTCTTTATCAAAAATATATCTACAATACATTGAAATTCAGTAACTTTTTTATTTTTTACTCACAAAAGTTTGATAGGTTTTTTCCTTAAAATTGCGTTAAATTACAATTAAATTTTGCGATTCAATATTTCATTCATCATTGAGGTTTTGACTTATATTCCTTGCAAGAGTTTTGCTTAATTTTATAAAAAATTGTTAACAAAACTGTAACAAAATTTAACTTTTAGTTTTTATAATGAAAAATATAGTATCTATTTAGACTTTGTCTTTAAAATTACATTAACGTCTAACTAAATTTTGGGATTACGAGATTGTGTAAATTATTATGCTCATTTTATTCAATATAAACTTCTTGTAAGTGCGCTTAAATAACGCAAGATTGTTAATAAGACTTTAACGTATAATTTTTTAGTAGACATTGTTCAAGATTTTTGCTACTCAATAGTAAATGTGTTTTGTCTTACTGTAGCAACCACAACAATATTGTCGTTATTGTACTTATGTTAAAATATAGCGCAAATTAATGAAAACACACTTCAACAACACATCCATGGCACTTTATATATTATATTATACAATATTATATTATTGAACGGATTTTATGCTTATGTTTTTTATTTAGTAGGGTTTTAGGCTTAATAATGTTGCTAAGAAAAAAGTGTAGCAGCCCACTTTTTTGCCGCGCACGTTTCCATTTCTAATTAAATTTGGCGAATTCCATTTGACCGAGCATCGTAAAAATCGGCACCGAAATGATGATAATACGTTGATTGCTTTTTTAAAAGCGCGCGCGCGCGAATTTTTTTACGCCTACCGCGGGCGTTTTTCTCCTCGCGTTGGTGCGCTTTTTGTTTTCGCATGCATGTGTGTGTGTGTTGTGTGTTTGTATGTGTGTGTGTGCAGCACGGTCAGTGGCGTAGCGTAACGCTAATCCATTCAGCGAATTTTATGTCGCGCTTGGCTTTTTTTGTCGCCGCGTCTCCTCTGCCCGTCCAACGCAGCACACACATTTTATGTTTGCTCAAAGGCGCGTTAATAATTTTTTATAGCGTATTTTTGTCACAATTATAACAATTAACGCGACTTTAATAGATTTTTAAACGATCGTAAAATTTTCTTTAGTTTAGCGTGTGTCTCTCGCATCGTACAGTTGTCCAGAGTGTCCGTTGCTTAATTAATTTATCATTTCTTAAACAATTTCGAATCGGGTGGTATCTCTATCTATATAAATGAAACAATTTATTGGGCCATAAAGTTTGCTAGGATTTAGGCCCGCATTAAGTGGAAATCAGTGCAGCGGCGAATTTTTCACAATCACGGCAATTAAATCCAATTAATATTGATTAGCCCCCATCATGATGAAGATTTTTCAAAAATTTGTGTCATTCTGTCGTCTCGTAATTCACTTGTCATTAATTTTGATTGAAAACGGGCAGGCAAAAACTCCATTAAATATAAATTACAAATAATTTTATGATAGGCTTAAAGTTTTCCATGAAATTTAATTGTTTTGGATTTTTCGGATTATCTTCATAAATGATATTTTAATTTATTGTTACATTAAACTGGTTTTTTTTCTTCGTCAAAGATTTATTCTGATAATGTGGGTGATTAAATAGACATAAATAAATAAATTTTTATAACGTTGGGGGACCGCTCGCAGCGATATTAAAATTTTTATATAAATTCAATTATTCAAAATGTGACAAAAACAAATAATAAAGCATGCGTGCATGCGTTGTATAAAACAACAACAAGACGATATTCAAATGGCGCTATAAATAGTTTGGTGACAATATTAAAATGAAACTGTATATTAATATGAATGTAATGTTGTTTGGGCCCCCTGTCGTTCGCCATGATAAATCAATTCCCTACATCGCAGTACTAATAGTGTCCTCGGAGTCCCACAGGGCTGCTTGCATTATTTATGACAAATTTATAAATCTCTACCCACACCCATTCGAAAAAAACCTATCGTAATAATAATGCCTATATCTCTGAAACGATGAAAAAAATGGAAGGAAGTCTTCTTCTTCTTCTTCTCCGCATACAACTCTTTTGTTTTCTCATATTTACGGGTCAAAATGTCGTTTAAGGTTAATTTATTGAATTGTATCAAATTTTACATCTTCCTAAGAAGAGATTGCTTTATTTTTATTTGTTGTAATGCATTCTTTAAAGAAGAATTACTTTGATGTTACTAAAAGTCTATGCATATTTCATTAGGAATTGCCAAAACAAAGTACCTATTTTATTTATGTTGTTAATTTATTTAAACGTTTTAAAAACTTACCTACAATAATTTTCTTCAATTGTTACGTTTACTTTCAAGCCATTTCGCGCATTATTTATGCAATTATTGATGATTTATTAATAACTTGTTACTTGAATTGAGCGTTCGTTTTTATGTCACCCTGTATATAAACAATAGAATCTAATGCACGATTAAAAGTACCACATGTCACAACACTGGCGGTGATTGAATAATTGAACAACATTATAGTGTAGGTAATATATAAAAACAATAACATTGTTGTATTGCGTTCTCAATATGTTACTAACTACAGAATTATTGATTAGAATCGTAGTGCTTTTTTTACGTATGCGAGAATTGTGTTTTAATTAGAATGCACGAAATGAAAAATTTATATGTATACGTGTACATACGTTTATTTGTGCTGCACGATGCATGTGTGTGGGTAATGTTGTAAATAGTAAATTGTAAAAATGCAAATTGACAGGATGTTGATCTATATAGTATTGTAGTTTTTGTGCTGAAACAATATGTATGAATTTTGATAAAGCATCTTTATTATTTCCTCTCTTAGAAGCCATAAACGCTATATTAAACTAGAAACAATAGAAAATTTTATTTTAAAAATTGCAAACGTAATTACCATTACACATCTGTATTTTTTTAATTTAAATTGTGGATTGATTTACAAGCAAAAATTGCTATTTGTGTCGCCACTTCCTAGAAAAATGTTATTATAATAAAGTAGCCTTCAAGCAAGTTTTTCCTTTTCTCTCTGTGTGTGCGTATTGAAATAAACCCTCAATAAAAATGCAGAAATTTAAGTTTCTCGTATTTATAATGCAATAAAAGCGTGTTCAAAACGGTCAGTTTTTACAGAAACGTAGCAATAAACTTATTCAATCATAAATATCCCATCGAGCTGTAACTAATTTCACTATTGACCGTATTGAAGTATGCCAAAAAAACATTTGACAAAGTCCTTGACTAATAATAATTGAATTTCTCGTTGTAGTAAAAACGTACGATATTTTTTTCAAACTAAACCGCACAGAAAATTCATAAATCACTAACTAACCAAAAAAACTATATTGCTATCTTGCACGTCCCAGTATATAGCATTTATGATATATTGTCCGATTTTTATTTATTTTGCAACACTAACTAATGCGCTAAAATCACAAAATTCAGATTTCAATCATTGCAACTAAATCGTTTGAGAAATTAACAATTTCGATAAGCCAGCCGCACTGATTAATAATTGATAAATGTAAAATGGATCGTTCGAATTATGCATCGATGTAAAACTAGAGTAGAAGTAGTGACGGTCATTTGTCAGGTGTGATTACCGTCACGAGGAGGAAGCGGGGCCCGTGGGAAACCAGCAGGATACGCTGGACCGCACCAAAGGGGGTACTCTGTATCAATATCTTGTTCTGCGCGTACCCCACGCGACTTGTAGCAAATTCATTTAATTCACCCATCTTCATTAAATACACCCACCCACCGAAGAACGTAGCGCACACACGGAAAATTTTCACACATTCATAATTTGCTTAACAATAATAGCTGTGCGCGAAAAAAACCGACCAATAAAGAACAGCTAATATGCAATTTGTTAAAATGCCACACACGCGCAGATTCAAACGCAGGCAAACATGAATTTTCTAATTAAATGTATCGTTTGTTATATGGACGATCATCAAGTTGTTGCGTCTATAAAATTTTTCATGATCAATAATTGCTAATGAGATCTAGAAATAAAAACACACCTCGCTCATTAAATTTAAGTCATTTGTTAATTGTATTTCATGACTAAGTACAACATCAACATACACATACAGAGATACATACTAAATAGAGTTTAGATTTTATATTACCTTTACTTAATTATAGATGGATTAATAACAAAAATTGTGTTTATGCTCATTTCATCAATGTTAAATAGTAATGATAGATATAAGATCTAAGTCTGTATACGAGTATACCTACAGAATGAACATGAGTAAAATATTAATTGATTGATTAGTTTTATGTAAGTAAATTTACATGCAGTGCAGTTTAGTGCAATGCCATCATCCTTCCTCATCATCATGCATGGGTATTAGAAATTTTTGCGATTTTTAATTGTTTGTAACAATGATTTTATACGAGTTTTTCAATATGAAAATTATTATTATACGAGGTATTTATATCCATATAGAAATCTTTTTCTGTGGCTTCTATTGACTACTTTCAGATATGCTATTTGCTTTTATAATTATCATTAATTGGTAAATAATGAGTAACGGTTTCATATATGTATTTATACACACACATACATACATCTATATAATATTTATTGTTCTGAACTTTCTATAATATATATAATATAAGTAATATAATAATCCGCACAACAAAAATTTTATTGCTATTGTTTCAAGTGAAGCTAAAAAACGACTAATTATTGAAATAGGCGGTGAAAAAGGCTGCATATGTAATTTAACAACACGCACAAATCCAGTTTATCTAAACAATTATGACATTCGTGTTAATTTAATTAAAATTGTAATAAATATACTTACTTAATGCATGCCAATCTATACAGAGTGAAATTTTAATTTTTTAATAAACATTTAGCCTTCATCAAATCAAATTAACATGTTTAAATAGAATATTGTTAATCGATATACGATATTGCTAAATAAATTGCAAACATTTATAATATTCATTTACTTTTGCACATACCGTTATCGTGAATAATTTTGGTTGCTGTTATTAAAAAGAATGAGACAATAAATTTGACAATAAAAACTATATGATGAGCACTCGTCGACGTCGAAAGGAAAAGCAAAACGTAAATGTACAATAAAATGTAGCCTTCATCAAATGAAATTAAAATGTTAAAATAGAACAAACGCAAATGAATATTAGAATTAATTAATATATTTTTAGTATTTATAGCAATTAAAATAAATAATGTGCTTAAATAAAATTATAAATTTTATTTGCGGCAATTTAGCGAATGTTGTTGCAATATTATATAAAGGATAATGTATGATGATGATGCGAATAATAATAAGAATAATAATATTAATTAAAATAATTAAGTGCTAGATGCATGCGCGCTGGTTCTGTCCAGATTGGAGAGCGCGCATTGCAAAAATACCATGTTGAATGTTAAAATTAAAAACGGCGGCAGTAAATTAATTTGATTTAATGTTGCGTGTTAAATAGTCCGGCATATAAGAGCTTTATGTCGTATATATACTATATAGTGTGTGCATCTAACAATAGTATGTGTGTATAATTGCTTATTTTAAAAATATCACACACAACACACACACACACACACACACACACACACAAACATACACACACACTCTCATACACACAATATAATAAACGAAACAACACATTTGTTAGTTTTTATTATTATGTATGTATATATAGATGTATATACGAATACGAATTTGATATTAAGAAATTCTTTAATTTTGTACGGACGCCAACGGCGACTAATTTCAAATTAACTGAACTAAGACAGAACAACTGCGAAGGAGACATCAAAAGAGTTTACTTATCTAAAATTAAAACTAGACTTTGTTGGATTAATTTCTTGGAATTATTCATTTCTCAACGTTTTTCGGTGGCTGTTTTGCGATCGTTTCCGTCACAATCACAACAATTATTTGCATTTTTTCATTACTCATCATCTGTACCTATACTGATGTATTTTTACCTATCCAATTTTAATTCCAAATGTTTCATGGAATAATAAAGCGAATGCTTTGCACATAATCAGACATAGACAGTATTCACATTCACATTCACATTCGCATATTCTTCGATCGCCATCGATACCTAACTTGCGTTCAGTTCAATATCATCGTGGTAATTTTAGCATTAATAAAGTGAGCGTTTTTCACACACACGGACAGCATGCCTAACAACATAGATAGACATAAAGTGGTGGGTAATAAATGATGAGGCACTAATTATATAAATAAATCGTCTTCTCGGAATGATAATAATAATTTTATACTTTTGCTTGTTATTGCAACAAGCCTTAAACAATCTTGTTCTGCGTTTAAGAAAATTGTTGTAATTATTCTAACGGCTATTTTAAAAAATATTTTCATGTATTGATAGGTATATTTGCTATTATTTTATTTAACATAATGTTGAATAAATCAAAATTGATGCATGCTCTCGCTTCTCGTCATTTCACTCTTCATCTCACATGAATATGATAAATTTTAATAACGCGCTATTTCTAAGTTTAAGTTCAACATTTTCTAAAATTTGAGTTTTAATTCGCATTCCAAGAACTATTAAACATCAAAGTCGTCGAAATAAATATATTTTGATGAGTAATCGATGATTTTATGCGTAATAAAATTATTTACCTATTAATAGACGAAATTATTTATCGGGCACAATTTGAAAACAATTAAATCTTTATTACATTGGAAAAGCGTATTATTTTTGCTACCTATTCGTGTTTACAGTCGTACAATACCTATATTTATAATTTTTTTCGCTAAAATATTCGCTTTTGACGTCCAAAAAAACGCAAATAAAAAAATAGCGTCGACTTTGTCTATATAATTAATAATATTAAATTGAGCGCAAAAAAATTTTTATTTTATACATTTCAAACATCAGATGTTAGATTATAAAAATAAATTCGCGCTACAAAATTTTCCTTTATTTCTCTTCGAACCATCTATTATAGAGAAAACAAAATAATAATTAATTTTAATTAACATTACATTGTATTTATATTAATTAGTTTAAAAAAAAACCATAAATTAAATTCTTACGTGGAAAATTAAAATCGTTGCCGCTGCTTCAATTACATTGTATTTATTTCTAACGTAAATTATAACCTCAATTTGTTAATTAGCAGCATTTCTTTTCTATAAAGCTAAAACATAAATAAAAACTACATGTTTTTCCATGATAACGTTAATGCACACACATTATTCATATGAATTTCAAATATTTCAGTATTATGATAACGGGTAAAATATATTAAAAAAAAAAAGGTTAAATATCGAATTGGAACTTTTTATTGTGTGTGATTAGTTCGTCGATTTATAATACATTGCGCTGTGCGTGAAAAATCGTAAACGAACATTTAATTGTCAACGTTTAATTTACGCGCAGACAGAAAATTTTTATGGCACGAAAAGCAGCCACCGGCTGCGATATAAGCTTTATTTATCGCAAACGTCGATAAATTGCAGCTAAATATATTGAATTTAATCGATTTTTTCTTGGCATGATACAGCTATCTATAAAATTTCGTTTAACGCACACGTATATATGCACATTTTTCTAGTGTAGGTGATGGATTGTGGGTGAATTTGGCAGATATTTTGATGTCGCATTACAAAAATGTCTAACTTCTTGCGATTAATGACCGACTTTTTGGTGAAATTTGCAACAAATACACAAACATACAATAAATCTTAATAAAGCATTTATTTTTGTTGTTTAGCGAATTCTTTGTTTGTGACATTGGTATTTATTACAAAATTATTTTCAATAAAAATTTTATTTAACGCAGCATTCGAAGAATGTGCAACCAAATTAAATGATACTAGAATGTGTAAGGTAAATATTTTGGTGAAAATGTTCCGTTTTTTATTTGAAAAGGTTAAGCCAGAGACGCGAGAATTATTGGTTATTCATAATTCTGCAAAATTCATCGTGACATTTACAGTAATTTTCTAAGTAGGTATTTACTAGAGCTTTTTAAATGTTTTTATTTATGAAAGTGCGGTAATGAAAAGTTGGTTAAAATATGTGCTAAATAATGAAGCACTTTTAGTCTAATCGTAAATTGAAATGTTTTTGTTGAATTATTGTGAATGTAATTATTAACCAAAAAGAAACAAATTTAATTATGAATTTTACACAATTTTGTTGTAAAACATAAATTTAAGTAAAACAATATAATATTAAAAGTTGCTTGAAACAGTTTACGACCACATTGCACCTACCTATTTTTAATAAAAATTAATTAAATTATAGATTTTACAATTAACAAGTTGATTTATTATAAAACATTAATTCAAGTCAAAGTTTGAAATCCCTCCACGTTCTTTGCGGCTTTATTCTCAAGTTAAATTAAAGCAGACTTGTTGTTGGAAATTAAAAGTTAATTAATAAACTGCGCTAGGTAGAAATAATAGATAATAAAATGGTGAGTTTGAAAAAAATAAGAGTCTGCAAGTGTATTAAAATTTTCGATATTTTCCACGTCCTTGGCGGCTGCTGTAAAATGGAGGTCTACACCGAATGGTAGAAGAAAAAAGTCGAAGAAACGCATAAATAATGTGTTTCGCTGATTGTATGCAACAACAACAACAACAACAACAATCTTTCTTGTTTTTATTTTGTCCAATTTCATTTCAATAGTTAATGTTAAATGATAATATTAATTTTTATGAGCGTTACCAAGTGGTTTAATATAGTAAATTCGTTTCGTCAGCGACTTTTTCTACACATTAATAAAATTTAACCCTATAATGAAGAACCGTGCCTGTAATTACACAACGCACACAACCAGCCACAGCCAGCAACAACAAAAGAGTGCGCGTTATTGAAGTGAGATGGGCTGTGGATGCGTGAGTATTGAAATTTTACATTATTGGCTGGTTTAATATCTGCTGTAGATATCTACAAGTGGAACGAACATAATATATACCAGCCATCTTGAATATTTGAGGTAATTGCAATTGCAACTACTCATGATATTCAAATTTGACGTGCATTCATATAACAAACACGCTTATTTATCGAATTTAATCTCACACAATTCTTCTCTCATTCAATGTATATTATATTTATATACCGAGTTTATATGTATGTATATAATTCTTTTTTCACATAATTTATTGCACGCAACTTTTTTTTTCGTTGTTTCAGTGTATAATAATAATATTATTATCAATAATATAATGTATGTGTATACACGAAAATGCGCATTTGTTATTTTATCATGAATGAATTAATAATATAATTAGTTGGATTTCGTTGATTATGCAAATTGTTTTCGAAACATTGCAGAATTGCTCTAAGCTTGCCTACATTTAAATAAATTTCAATTCTTTAATAATAATGAATAATATGATAATTTTTATAATAATCACTACATTATTAGGTGTATATTAAATATCTATAAATAAAACACAATTTGAAAATTATTATTGATCAATAATTACTACCTATAAGTTAGTTAAATAATAAAATTTTATGCAAAAATATGAATTTCGAAAGTCTAACTTATTAACAATAAAAATTCGAATCAAAGCATGGAAAGTCTGCAGAATTTAATTAAAACCGCCATTAATTAAATGGCGCAAAAAATTGATCAATCATAAAAACGTGCCATAAATTTATAATATATTTACGAGAGCTTCTAGGAATCGACGAAAAAAAAATAATATTAATAAAACCGTTGTTATTTTATTCGCCGCAAAACACAATAAAAAATCGACGTTTTTAATTGTGTTTTGTTACAAATCGTCCATTATACGATTTTTACGATTAAACCGTAATAAATAATCAAATCTACACACTCACAAAGAATTTCTTTCATTTCATTTTTTCTATGCTCGTATAACCAGCGCGCACAAAAAATCCAAAAACTTTGTGTGGTATATATTTTAACATATCAATAAAAAAAGCGTTTGATAGCTCTCTTAACTACGCTAATACAAAACATCGCGTTTATAACTTTTAAAATCCCTTCTTTTGAATGCTCACAATAATAAAATTTAAGCATTTTAAATGCACTATTATTAAACGTAATTTTAAAAAATTCCCATTGCGGAAATTGATTATTATTTTTTTTCCGTTTTTGTTGTCGAATGATGAAGATGATGTGCAATTATTTCACTTCTATATGTATGTATTTATCTATATACAATATATTTATATAGTATATACACATTGCTTTTTTGCGCTAAATTTATATGAAATGTTAAGC
Source organism: Adinopsis sp. GC000173 (assembly GCA_030264715.1). Classification (NCBI taxonomy): domain Eukaryota; kingdom Metazoa; phylum Arthropoda; class Insecta; order Coleoptera; family Staphylinidae; genus Adinopsis; species Adinopsis sp. GC000173. The sequence continues at coordinate 97,227 of JARJDW010014526.1, read as the reverse complement.
GAGTATGCCAAGAATTTAGACAAACATAAAACGCGCACGAAGAAATCAATTAATAATGTAATTAATAGCGCTTTTTGTGACACGTTTTCGGGTGGCGGCGAACGCCAAAATTGCGTCGTTCGCCGCGCGACACCCACGAAAATAAACAATTTTTTATTATGATTCATTTAATTATCGTCATGCGAAAAATGTTTTTCTTATGAAATCATCGCAATTTTATGCATTGCAACTTAATTAATCAAATACATTTTATTTTAATGACTTTATTGAATTGCATTTCATGGTTAAAACTATTGTATTACAGTATCTATTTATCTAATTATAATTAATAAATTGTTTGATTTCCACAATTGATTGAGTTGTACGAAATGATGTTGTTTGTTTATTTATGTAGTGGAGTGACTGGTAGATAGAATGAGATGCAAAAAGTGCACATTGTAGGAGAGACGTTTCTTCCAACATGCTGAAACAAAATGCATTCGGTCGCTGGCTCACACATTCTAGCATAGTTTGTCTAATGCATAGTAAAAGTAGGCATTTGCGAGACATTGAACTAGTAAAATGTTTATAAGCGTCTCGACGCTACTACTACAGAAAATTGTGCACACACGCACAAACTGAAACGTCGACGTCTAATTACCTCTGTGACACTAATTTCTATATTAAATATTAATAGAATTAATATTGTGTTTAAGTAGGCCGCTACCACTCAACATCATACACAGGGTGACGCATAATTATATACACATCAATTGAAACAAAATAATAATTTATATTGATTTTATTGGAGAATTAATAATGTTGCTAAGTAATCACCGACGCCATATACAGACCGGTGCATAATTAGTAAACTCATAATTTGTTCGTTAATTTTATTATTAACTATTCTAGCCAATAAATTTAATATTATCTGAAGGGTACAATTATTAATAGGTAATCTTTCAAACTATGTAATGAAGAAGCGTTGGCGTTGTAGGTATGAATACCGATATTTTTATTAGTTTACTTTACATGCAATATTGTTATTTGAGAACGCAATTAATTAATAAGATTAATATAGTAAAGTTGAGTAAATAATAAAATCGATATGCAATAATTGAATTAAATGAGTTAATTGGTTTGAATTTGATTTGAAGGCAAAATGGTGAGTGCGCTCGAAAGTATTTAGTAGTAGAAGCGTTTGGTCGTCGTTGTGTTGATGCACTTTTATTAGTTTAAAAATAATGAAACATGAGAGGCTGGTATTTGAAAAGCAAATAATGGTTTATTTGAAATATTATTATACCGGTCGTGTCCTCTATTTGATCATTTCATTTGTACGTTTTCTTCATATTAATAAATACGGAGAGAAAAGAAGTAGGAAAAAAGGCGCGCCCGATTTGTGCGTCGTCGATATTAACTTAGGATAAGTGTACTTAAAGCTAATTCACTTCATGGCAGCGTTTTTAGGGGGTTAGTTTTTTTACTAAAATGTAAACTCACACGTGTACCAATATTTACACCGCACATATATATAACCCTTTGCAATATATAAACATTTTATTATTATAAGAACAGACAAGAGTTAATGATGATGATTATATGGTGCCAACGAAGCAGACGTTCAACATTTATACACATATTATAAAAGTAAAAATATTGAGACGGTGCAAACCGTTCACGAAAAATAAAAGCAACAGAGAAACAGAGAGGAAAAAACGATCAAGAATTATTTTAACAAGACGCAAAGTTTAGCACGCAATGTTCAACACCAGTAGCACAATTTTTTTGCGAGCGAGTTTCATCGATGGTGTTTTTTTCGAAACGTTGGACTCTCGGAGGAAAAATTATAATTAATTGCCATCTGTTGTTGTTTCTTGATATAGATTTAGCAATAACGTATTATTAGCATTTTTTCATGTCTGTAATTATTTACAAAATAGACACAAAATTTATTTGCCTTGCAAAAATTGATGCAATTTGTGCTGCATAATAAATATGATTTTTTTTTGAACAACATTAATTTTGCCAAATTGATATAAAATGCTTCACTCGCCGGTAGGCAATCGGTTTTTGTTGTTGATATACACAATGTTGTGTAGGTATATTTCGCTAATTTGCTAGACAAACGAAAATAGTGCGATCAACAGTTGCTGCTTGCATCCAATTTTCTCGACTATGCAGCATTAAATCGCAGTTTAAGTGTCATAAGATTAAAGCAAAATAAATTTGCTGGCAATGTGGGAAATTTAGAGCAAATGAATTATTATTAACGTGTGAATTGAATTTAAATTTATTTAACTTGTTTTGATAATTTGCTTGCTTTCTTGCTTGCATTTAAGTAAAAATTTATGCAAAAATACACATTACCTACCATAATTTATAGGAATAACCGTTAAGTGACAATCTGTACAAAAGACAACATTTGTTAATTTTTGTAAGTTTTGAATTACGCAAACAACAAAATTTATTACAATACTGTACATCGAGCAAAATGTTAGCTGAAGGTAAAGGATTTTACTTTTTGTACCAAGTAGGAAGAATTAAATATTTATGATATAAACAGGTAATAAGGTACACTGTAAAAATTCGTATTATTACATCAGGTACCTACTCAGATTAAAAGCCAGGTAACTAGTAAATCTTTCTAAGAAGCCAGCACGAACGGCCAATTGCTGCCGTTTGCTTCTCCCTTATGATTATTTGGGCATGAGCAGCAAAAAACAATTATAATCTAAGCCGTATCTCTGCGTCTATCTATCCTCACTTATAAAGTCAAATATAACACACACGTATACATACATCTACACATACACACATACACACAGACAAAATGCACAAAGAAAGAATAAGAGTGTTATTTTTAGACGTGTCACGTGCCCCTTGCAGTTAGGGTAGGTCGGAAATGACGTCACAACCATTCAACCCACACTCGCACACACTTTTTCCTTGCATGTTAATTATCCGTCATCTTATACTCTAATAATTCTTCTATATGTAGATACACGAAAACGTATCTGAAGCATTAAATTTTCAGAAATTTTCTACTATAATAATAATTTACCGCATTTTTAGATATCATTATCGACGTAAGCATCGTTTTTAAATATTATAATTTATATCAAGCGAAGTTCATTTCTTTTTATTTTAAAATTTATAAATTTAAATCGTTTGTGAACGTTACAAAATGTAGGCATAATGTTGTGCGGTTAGTTTAAACTGTGGTTACCGTTTTAGGTTGGCAACACTTTATAAACTAAAATCAATTACATGCCAGTGAGTGTAATCGCATTTCTTTGAAAGTTAACATTAGAAGACTTTATCTAAATATTATTTATTCGCCGCAAAATTTATTATTGCCATCATGATGCATTTACTGGAATTAAATTTTCTTAATCATACAGTACCAGTAATTATGCGTGATTTTTTAAAAGTTATTGGATATTGAATAAAGTGAGCGAGAGTGCAGTAAAGCACACCTCTACCAGACTTGAGAAAAAGCATAAATTACAAAAACGAATGATGAATTACATTAACAACACACAACAAAACGTCATTTGATATCTATAATTATTTATTGTTATTACAACAATTATTCATGTTGGCTGCAGGCATTCCAACTCTGTTTTTTTCCCTCCACAGTATTATAATATTCTATATGGATTTCTTCATCTAGTCGAGCGCACATGTCTGCGTTTTTCACTAACCTTGCCTAATTCCATAAATAGAAGCGATGTATACTATTAAATATTTCGAATTTCCGCAATTGCCATATGGCTGAGGCCGATCGAGAAATCACTGCGTGTAAAAAAATACTCAACAGACCCTATTTAATTAAGCCACCCCAAATGAACTGGGGATAAACTTGATACACATGTAATTGATTAAAGTCGTAACAACGTAACGTTTGCGCTGGGCTCGACGATAGAACGCAAAGGCAAATGTAACGCGTACTTTACTTTGGCTACCTCACTTGACAATCATTACCTGTTTAAATCATAAAAATTGAGTGTGCTGCACTTCTAAGACATCGCAAAATCTTCAATACCGTACATAAATATTTTCGTTAATATTGCAATTACAGATCGTTTTACGGCTTCTGTATGCATGTATAAATGCACAATATTTTTATACACATACTATCCATACTACGACGATGATTTATATAATGCAATTTTAAGAAAATTGGATTACATGTAAATCAAAGCTTGATGTGTAAGATTTCTTGAGACTTATTGATTAAATCGAACTCCGATAAGTGCACGAAACATTATAATGTGTCTTTTTTAAGATATCTAATGTCTCATCAATTTTATATTATAAATTCATTCCGAGGGTGGTCCTATTTCAACACACCCTTTCTTTATTTATTAATATTAATGTTTTGACGACACTTCTTCCTTTTGTTTACTTGCCTTCAAAATTAGAACTCAATTTAACATGGTCGTGTTTTTTCGGGGGTTTGTCAATTATTTGCAACGTTGTGTACTTCAGTTTGTAGGATATTTATAATAAACCCCCTATGGTAAAACCCTCATTCCAAGAATGATATCGGCCACTTTAAAAGGCACCATACACATTCATTGATTCCTCCCCCTTTTATTTATTTCTTCTTCTTGGTAGAGAATTTATCTTTGTCTGCGTGTTTGGTGTGTAAAGGCACCCTATACAAAAATAGTATTTCCTGACTAATCGGCGCCAGTTCGATGGGCCTCTCCTATTATAATGCGAATTTAAACAGAATCCAAATTTTATGCATAGATACTTGACTTTGGCTTAATAGACGACACACCAGCACAACATCGCACAGAAAAAAAGAATTTGAATAATTTATTGGCCGGCTATTTTTAGCATTTGCGGTTTGATTTGAAGTGTAACTTTTATTGTACAATACTTGCGTATATATACAAGTGCGTGTTTATATTATTTATTATTCATTTGTTTCAGTCGCATCACGATGAAGAATTGAGTGAGGGCGAATCAACCGGTAATCATGAAGATCCAGATAGTTGCGATGAACTTAGACGCCATAATAGCATTCTTGCAGATCATGGTGACGTTCTAGCCAAATTAAAAATGCAAGTCAGAGATATTAAAGTCGGGGTAAGATGCAAATAATTACCTACTATCCCTTCAAACCAAAACTAGCAATACAAACGATACCTCTTTTTAAAATTTTACGTGTTTTGTCAGATACTTTACTACTCTGTTATTATAAATGTTTGAATTTTATAATATTTGAAGCTTTAAAGTTGTAGACAAGTTAAACCCGCTGAAAAGCTTAAAGATTTTAAGTTGGTAACAATGCATGTTGATGGCTTGTTTTATATAAATGTATTTTTTCAACTTTATAACATTATAAGACTAAATTTAATTTAAAAATCGTGTAATTTTTTTGATGTTGCAGGAGGACTTTGAAAATTCGCGTCATCTACCATTTCCATTAAACAATCGTAGCGGCGAGGGTTTTCAATTGCCGGTACCATTCCCATTTCCACATCCAGCCGCCGCATTTCTGCCGCCGATGGCCCCCCAACAGACTGCACCATCTTCAGGAAGCTCGCATTCGTCAGAAGGAAGCGCCTCATCGCAACACACCTGGTCGTTTGAGGAACAATTCAAACAGGTGCGTCAGGTATGTCGTTTTTCTTTTTCATTAGATTATTTTTAATAAATTAGCCGTCGTCGTTTTGCATGTGAACGCGGACGCGCCCCCGCGCTAGCTAGCGCGGTGCGAAATGAAAGAGAGCGGGCCCCCTGAATGAACACGAACGCAACACACATTTTTTATCTAAGCAACGAGTAAAAAATATTTCGTTTGTTGTGGTTTATGTTGTTGTGTTGTATTGAATCGGGTTGAACTGAATATAATACTATTCGCCAGCTTTTTATGGCGCATAATTTCATCAGGCTAAGGAATTACTGTGCATTTTAAATTTATTTAATCATAAAAGTCGACTATACGCGTCCTTGTCTCTATTATTACCGGTCATTATAATAAATAAGGACGGACATGATTACATATACTTAATTTGTACCTAAATGTAAAAGTATATTTCTGTTCTGAGTACTATTATAATTTGGCATAATATAATTTGAAATTTTATAGCCTCCCCTTATGATTTATAGTTATTTGAAATTGGCGCGAATATATTTTTTCAACGTCTGTCTACGTTCCTATTATTATAAATTGAAATAAATACCTTTGACGTCGCATTTTTACATAAATATTGTTAAAATTTATTTATAGAAAACGATCATTATGAATAGTTTCGTTATTTTTTTTTGCTCTTTAATTTTAATAATTTGTATATAGGTACGTGGATATTAATTAAAATTAATATATCGAATGAAATTCTTTCACGTATCGCTAATTAATTTTATTTGATTAAATAGGCAGGCTTAAAATAATAACGTAAGGAAATGCTATTAATTAAAATGAAATGTCTTTAATCAATTTTACAACTTTATTTATTTCATAAAAGTGAATGCTGCTTTGCCTAAACACTCTTTTTAGCAATTCGTTTTGAGGTTAAGGCTTTAAATTAATGATCAAAGTTATTTTATTTTATTAAATGTACGAGTATGAATCGAACAATCCGAAATAATTATATATTTGTTGAGATTTATTAATAGAATAAATAATAATTAAATATTGAATCATCATAAAATTAAATTCCAATCAAATCACTATTAAATTGCGTGATTGTTTATTATAACTATTATAGAATGCAACTTTCCATAGATTCTTAGAATTTTGTTTAATTGCCTATTCAATTACCGCATGTAAACCTAATTAACATTATCTATTAATTAATTCCTCATTTTACATGGTAAAGATACAAAAACTTATTACATTGTCAATCATTTGAAACAAAAAAAAGAAGTGAAAGAATGAAGAGGAAAGAAAACGTTTAAGCGTTTATTAAAAATGTCAGGAAAACAATTATTTTATTAAAATTATGCATTTTAATTGATTTGCATTAATTGTTTATTATATAGGATTTAAATAATAAATGCTAACGCTGTAAAGCCATGAATTTATAAATAAATTAATTGTTAAGTTGGGTAATAAAGATATGGATTTTTGTATTAAAATTAATTAAATCGACGAATAAAAAAGGTAAACGCATAATATTATTTATGCGTAATGAAAAATAATTTTATTAGAATATAAAGTATGCATTTAATAAACGCATGTATTATTAATGAAACAATCATTGTTTTGTTGGGTTTTCATGTCTGAAAGGCGTCAAACAGATTTGTTAATAAACAGCAAATTAGTGGAAATGACGTGAAGATCATAATTGTGGGCTAATGTACGAAAGCTGTGGTTACAAACGGCACACACGAATTTATTGCCTACCGAAAAAATTACCAATAAATTTTTAAATTCGCAGTTTTGGTGGCGTAAATAGCAGCTAAAAAGCTCGAACCGTTTAATAAATGTTTAAAAGGAGTGAATGAGCGGACCGGTTTTCCCATGCATACGCAATATATTCGCATGCAATTTCGCCTGAGCTTTCTTTTAATGCAACACAACTAAAATAGCGGAGGAAAGAACAAAAGTGCGCAGCAGCGCATTATTATTTTATCATAAAATATCCTTGAGGTTTTCCACGCCTGTCGCAATTAAAACTATATATTTTTTGCCGAATCAAATCAAGCATATAAAATTTTTGTGTATGTGTATGTAATATTTTATGCAACATTGTGCTGTTTTGTTTTGTTGCAAGATTGTTGCAAAACGTCTGTTTAATGCTCGCAAAACTGGATGTTAATTTAATAAATTGTTATTGGTCTGCCTTGTCGGCTATAAAAATTAATACAAGCCTTTTTTTCAATTCAAACACCAACAAATTATTCTCATCCCATTTAAAAATTAAAATTATTATGCGAAAAATTCAATCATTTAGAAATGAAATGCATAAAAATGTGAGAGAATGTGAGTTGTATAGGTAATTTATTAAGCAGTAGCAACAACATTTTGGATAAGTTGCATTAGATTTACATAAAATAGGTTCAGTGGCAGAGAGCGTGATTGAAAATATATAAAATTTGATTGCGTGATTAATCTGAAATTCAAAAAATTTAAATTGCTCTCAACTCTCAACTGTTGATGATGGTGATGATGATGATAAGTCAATGAACGTTGGATGCAATTTAGACAATTTTAATATCGTACTAATAAATTAGCATACATTAATAATTAAACGTGGTTTTTTATTGTCATTGCATAATTGAAATGATAATGAATTATGTTGGGGTGTCCCAAGCGTATGCATTTGTATTAAGGCGTCAATTTGCACATTTATGATTGTTGTGTGTATCTCTACGTATACGCTATATAAATGTGTTATCTTATTCATACGAATTAAATGGCAACAATTTATTTATTTAAATGCGATGGTCGTACATTCTCTGAAAACCACACACATTAAGTGCTTGATATTAAAATATAATAACACCTACACAGGTGTGTATGGATGTGTGTAAAAGACCATACGTCTGATTCAATAAGACCCCAGACAGGACCTCATAACAATTCATTTATTTTAATTCGTTTAGTTCTCGTTCCTTTTTTTTATTATTATTTATTTATTTTCATTTCTTTCTTCTGCCACATATGTGCGCCTATAAATTATTCCCCTTTTTCTGCGCCGTGTGTGGATTTTAATGTTCAATCATGCAAATAAATTCAATTAAAAAATTCGCATAATAATAATATTTGTCAAAATTCTTGGTAGAATGCTATTTATTAACGCTGTGGCTTATTGTCGGTTGAGCTTAACAACATTAAATTTATTGATGTTTATTCTAAAAACGCTAAAGCTTTGGGGTAATCAATATCATTTTATAAGACGACAACAATACTTTTGCCAATAATCATTCATTACAATGATGATTAAGCTTTCCTACCAGTTTTAAACGACATAACATATAGAAATTAGTTTAATATATTTTAATATAGTTTGTTGGTTACACTCTGTTGGTCGTTAAATTCAACAAATATCTCTTTGGTAAATCTACTTTGAGTATTTTGAATTCTATAACACTTGGGTTTCATTTTCAATAAGCGGCAATCCAAAATTTTCAACATATTAAATAAGCCTAATTTTTATTAGTTTAATCTAGCTCGCGCTTTCATGAAATGTCAATGTAAAGTTTAAAAAAGTTTCAACTTATTGTCGTGAAGTTAATGCCGTAATCAACAAAGCTTGATTCTTAAATAAATCTATGTAGATTATAATCATTCCCCTTTTCCGCAACTAGTTGTTAATAAAAATTAGGAATTTATATAATGGTACTTGCATTCACTTAAAAAATTGCAAATTGTTATTACTTGAAAACGCAAGCTGACTTTAAAGAAGTTTTATGCCACTGAATTCGTACCCGAACTAAGTTTACCCAGCAGTTCTCATATTAGTTTTCATTTCAAACACAATTATCGAATCTTTTCTTAGTCTAACATATTATTTTTTGAGATTTACTTATTTGACTGTTATAAAGATTATAATAGTTAGTTTAGATTTTATATTCACATCATGGAATGTAAAAAAAAACTTCAGATTTCAATCTTGATAGCAAAAATTGTCTTGTTTAAAAAAGGTGCATATTTCACATGAAGTTTCAAGCATTAAAATTAATATTTAACTTGTTAAAATTACTGTTTTTTATTTTGTTGTTGCTTTAAAACAACTCGAATTGATTTAACTAGTAGCATAGCATGTTCCAAGATTCATGGGAATTTTAATAATTATAGTTTTTACTGTCTATAATACTAATTTTTATAAAATATTGTGAATTTTCTTAAAATTGTTCACTTAAGTATATATTTGACAAAATTGTAGGGTGTGCTTTTTTTTGTTTTATGTTGTGACTTGAATAAATTTTAATTTAGTGATGGTTTATGCTGAAAACCATTTCATTGACGTAAAATTTAATGTCGCTGTATGTCGCTGTAGCATTCCAGCACTTTAAGGTAATCCATATTATTTTTGATGTTGTAATTTTAGCTGAAAACAGTGTTTTTATAAACGATAATAAAAGGGGTGATTTCTTAAACTTCCATATAAATTTTGAAGGAAATGTGTAACATTAGTGGCAATCCCTAACGCATCCATCACACGTACGTCTCGCACGCACCAAAAATACCCCGAAAAAATTTTTCTTTATTTTTGGAAATTCGGCAGCCGCAACAGGGGCGCAAAATTGAAATAGTTAAATTAAAAACGGTTGCGCTTCTTCGAGCGCATATGGCTCTCATCATTGCCGCTTAGAAAATGAATAAATTCGTTTTCATTTAAGGGATAAAAATTGAATGTGAATATAGATTGAAAGAAACCACACGAAACATCGACGATGATGATGAGACTCTTGCGTACCGTAGTCGTAAAAAAGACGGTTGTTTTGAGAATTCGTTTCACCTCGGGATACAAAACGTTTTTATAGCCCTTTTGTATTCGCGTTATACATATCATTAAAACGTTATTTAATTAGAAATGAGTCGTCTCTTTAATGAGGAGAGGTTATCTATATATACAAATATATATAATTTTTTTACAAATCCAATTATAGCCGAACGCAAATTACTGTTTCCAAAACATAATAACAATAAAACGAAAAGCGGTGAGGATGGAGTGGAAAAAACGAAACTTGCGCGCGAAAAGAAACCGAAAAGTGTCGTTTTATAAACACTAAAAGTAAATAGAAAGTAAACTAGTTGCTTGTAGTTTACGATCGTGTGAATTGTACCAGACAGGAGAACTGTAAAATCCTTATATGATGGCCAAAGTGAAGCAAAAAAATGTGCGCTTGCGAAAAAAAAACTCAAACAAAACGCTATTTCTTCGCAGATAAATGATTAAATTCCAAGTGCGAGCAAATCTATCAGCGATAAGAAGTATTGGGAGTCCTTAAAAGGTCGTTATTTTCCTCCGCTTTTACCGCAAATCGTTCGAACCACTTCATTATCTATTAGATTGAGTCATTTCGTTTTTCCCCTTATACATACACATATAGATAGATATATATGAGATTAATACATGTGTTGGTCGGTTTTGTATTTGAACGTGTAGTGTGTACACGCTGCTGGCTGGCGGGATGAGCGAGGGCTAAATCTAAACGCTCGTCTACGGTCCACCTCCAATGGCATTAAATTTGTCTATGATGATGTTATTCACGATGATGAGATTAACTGCTGTTCAACCTCCCACACTTTATTATACCGAAATCACATAAAAATAATTTATTTATTTCTTATTATTATAACATCACTTATTTTCTGAACAACCATTAGCAATCAATTTTATACGAGCAACGTGTGTTCTGCAACATCTTTTTAGTTTTTATTTTGTTTTGCTGATGTCTAAAAATATTTTATTATTAGTTGATAATTGTATTATAATTTAATAGCGTTGATGTTTTTGCATCAAAATGTTATTAAACACACAATATGGTTTTTACTATCTGTGTATATGTTGTGTTGTTCAGACATGAGACAACTGTATCCGGAATAGTAAACGTCTTAATTCATTAATGATAGTTCCTTTGATTTTTTAGATTAATGATGCCGATCTTTGATCTCAAACCGGCCACATATAAACAAATTCGAAATAACGAAAACGAAACAAAAATGCTATTTTATTTCCACACTCTCGCGCACAAAAAATATGATATTTCCAGTAGCTACAACAAAACGCTTCGCAAGACGATTTATTGATGCATAACAAAGCGATTTTTATCGTTCTAAGATTAACAATAATTTTTGATTATCGCTATTTATAGCCACACGTACGCTTTTTACGTCTATTTCAAAAAGATGAATGTTGTTTTAAAAAGTCGAAAATATATCTACACCTAAAATGCGCAAAGTTTAGTATATTTGAATCTTATTTATAGTATAGTAAAAGTGTTGAGAAATCATCAGTTTGAAGGAAATTAATCAATGCGTGGGGATTGGAAAACGTGTAGAGCAGATGTCTTAATCTCATATAATCCCAAAAACGCATTGACAGGGGTTAGAGGTTAAATTTAGCGCTTTATATATACCCTCACATTTAATGATATCTTCATTTTAGCATCTACAGGGTGTTGCTATAATTTATTTCTCGCATACATTTCACTCTCAATCTATCACACATAACTAGATGATTACTAAAAATGATCGAGATAAGCTTTGTTATTAGCTTTTTATTATAATCGTCGCATACCTAATTATCTCGAAATTACATTGAAACCAAATCAATCAATTTCAATTTGATTAATTTTATTTACTGTAGTTGCTCTCATGCCCCTACGTTTACTGTCAATTTCGTTGACAGTTGTAAATGATATTTAACATAGTTTGGTTCACAGCACAGTATAAAAGTGGCATAATAATTAACAAAATGCATTCTTAACGTACATTGGATTTATTTAAATGGAAAGTTTTTTTAATTTACGCAAGAACAAAATACGCACTCAAAATTGAATAGTATTTTGAGTCTAAGTAGGTACTAAATATTGTGAATATTTTTCAAATGTATAGGAAATGAATAGTTTCATTCTTTAGGAAGTTTAAAGGTAAATTGGTTATGTCAATAAATATCTATTTAGTTGGAATTTTCACTTTAAAAGCAACTTTGAAATGTTATTCTTTTACACGTATAAGTATGTACTGTTTAAAACAACAATTTTTGCAAAAATCGAAGTAAGACAATGTTTTGTAACTATGTTACATTATCAGAAACACTAAATTATAACTTTTGCGATAGAAATTGTAATATAAAAAGTTTTTATTATGAATTTATAACGCTGATAGATAAGAAAAACGCGTACCAATGTCCTATTTTAAACAATAACGAAAAAATAACACATACATACATAAAGTGATAACGCTCTTTGAATATTTTATACATTTAATAAACCGAAATAGAATTATTATCACGCTGCATAATTTATTATATTTTTCACGCCTTTAGACATTAATTAAAATTAATTTCTCACCTTTTTGAGTATATTTTTAATTACGAACACGTCTCTTGATTAGAACAAAAATAGAAATAAAACAAATAACGCGTTTTCAGTTAATTGTTTATACAAAATAAATGCAAACAATAATATTTATAAATGGCACGATTTGAATATAAGAAATAATGATAGCGGCCATAAAATATTTATATGCAAAAATAATTTAAACGTACACGTATTTTTATTATTTATATGTATCATAACATTGAATTTTTTTCCACTTTTGTTATGTATTCTAATAAATGCATGCATTTATGCGCAATTTATTATTCTACGTTATATGATGATTAATAAACTTTTTTTAAAGTCATTTTGTTGAGCTTAGGTTAGTTATCACCTATATACCGATATACCTATGTCATTTTTTATGTTTTGTCTCTCGAAAACACACACACAAAATCTTTACGAGCTGAAAATGGAAATAAAAAATCTATTTCGAGCAATCAATTATTTTTATTTACATACATTTATAATAAATACAAAATGAGCAAAATTATTAGTTACAATTTGTAAATTATACCGTTTATTTTGTGATTTTTTAGGCGCGCCTCGCTTTTTAAGGAAGTGACCAAATTAAATATAATTATCAACGTTGGAAAAAAATGACATAATTATATCTATAAACGAAAACGATGTGCTATTAAAATATTGCAACAAACGAAAAACAATTTAATTTAATTCTGTCACTAAATAGCTACTACTAGATTTTTTGTGTTGGGCTAGTCCATGTGAATAATAACACATTGCGTGGCAATTAAGACAACTGAGCACAAATTGGCAACGGATAATCGATTAGGGAAATAGATCTCAATATTGCAGATGGATACGGATGTAGTTAGTTAGCTAGCTAGCTAGGATTTTAATGAATTCATTTGCAGAAAAGTTTGTCTAGCTGTAACTATTATAGTTATTGCCACAATAAAAATATGTATTTTTTGAAAGCGTTTTGAATGTATACGTATGAACTATACATACATAAGCGCATGAAAGAGAGTCGGTTGCTGTAATTAAGTTGTAGCCACAAGCTTATATCGCTCATATTTGGGAAGACAGGAATTTTAAAAGTATCTTAGGATAAGAAAAATTAAAATGTATGTTGTTGCGTTTTAAAAATGTTCGACGTCGAGCCGACCACACACAACACGCTTCCACACAATATATCATTGTTTTAATGCAATTAGATGTTGTGAACTTTGTTGTTTTTTTCAGAAAAATGAAAAATATTTCGAGTAGTGTTGTAGGATAGATAAATCGCCAAGCAGATGCATAATAATTACCTTGTTTTTGGTGAATCAATCAATTAGTTAGGAAAAATCGTGCAAATTAATCATGTTTATGTTTTTGAATATTTTATATATGAAGATTAAGATTTTATCATCATCTAAAGAATTTGATTTCTAATTTTATCCAAGTTGAATATTTAATTTTGGATCAAACGCGCAACAGAATAATTAATCTCAACTAGATTTTCCTCAAAAAACCGACCATTAATTTCTACAAATTAATTAATTTGTAGCATCGTCTTATTTTTAATTCAACGCTGGTTTTGAGGTTAGTTTGAGTGTTAATTTATTAACCATCAATTCCTTCGCTGCTAATAAAACGCAATTAATTCACGGCGGAAATTTTATTAGCTAAAAATAACACTGACACTATCTTATCTACTAGATTTATTCGAAGCTCGTGCGCACTTTATAGTACGATTTTTCCAATTCATTTTTTTTGTGTGTAAATTTTCATATAAATAAATTTAATTGCTAGCAAGAAGTTGATGGTGACGTGTCCTTTTGGCTATACTTCAATTTGAATTCATAGCGCGTATATTAAAAATATATATTCATTTATTCACTTTTTTCGTAAAAAATCAACCGTTCGTATTTTTAGCGTGTGCGCATTTTATTCAATTTTATTGGCGTTGTAAAGTTGTATATAAAAAGTGCATTATAGTATTAGAAGAGCGATTTTTCCGTTGTTGTACGTTCGGTATTTTGCGCGCTGAAAGGATATTAATAATTATAATATACTGGCAAATGTTAGATCCAATAAATTATTTTTAGGTATAATAAAAAATGCGCATGACGAGCTATAAAAACATCCTGTAATTAATTTAAATGTACATAAGAATAATTTTTTTTCCTAGCGAAAATAAAAAATATCTATGTTTCAATGCGAGCTATAAAATTCAATCAACAACTTCAATGCCAAAAATCCCTACAAACGCAATAAAACTCAAATATGTGTATTTAAATTATTCAAATATCGAGCATAATAAAATAAATATAATAAATTTTCACTTAACATTACATTTTGGGCGATTATTTCATCAGTACCATATAAGGAATAATGCAATATTAAATTTTGACAAGCTTTGATTTGAGATATAAATTAATTGCAAGGGAAGCGTGACTAAAATTATCAAATGAAAAAGCTTTAATAATTTATTTTTTACAGTTGATTTTACTAAACAAATAGAAAAACACTATATTAATTTATTTAAATCAATTAAAATGTGGCAAATATTAATTGAGAATGGCGCAAAATTTTAATTAAAAATTATGCTGTTTTAGTAAATCTAATAATGTTGAACAAAAATTACATTTTAATTAAATTCGTTTGAAAAATTGCCGCTGCCTTAATATTCTAGATCTCAACAGCAAATAAATAACGAATTTATGCCAAAATGTTACATAAAATCTTACCCTAGGTTATTTGTTTGTAAAAATTTTAAATAAAATCGAGTTTTTTTACTAAAAATTTAGATAGATAAATATTCTGATTAATAATTTAAAAATAATTACTGTTTAAAACAACGAAAACTATATTTTATAAATTATTTATTTAGATTATTTATTTGACTATGAACATGTGAGTGTAGTGTTTTCCAAAGTGTGGTAGGTGTATCCCTGAGGCTACGTAAGGATTCGAAGGGGGTACGCACTAACCGCGCTACTGTAATATATGTAATTTTATGATGTACATTTATAATGCATTCAAACATTTTTTCTGGCGGAAATCAGAATTAAATTATTGAAATTACTTCAGCAACATAAACTTTATCTTAAAAATGAAAATAAAACAGTTTGCGCAATATTTTGATAAATATGCTTACCAATTAAAATTATTAAAATAATTTGTGGTTGTATTATTTGAAGTTTTTGTTAACAAAATTTTAAACATAAAAATGGAATTTACAGCTAATGTATTGTAGATATAGCTGAAATGTGATTCAATTTCATCCAAGGTTACTGCACATCATCAACTATTTGTTGAAAATGAATAAAAATGAGGTGAAATTGTGAAATTGATTGGAAATGCGCGAATCATCGCAAAAAAATGGTGAATGTGAGATTGATATAGGAAGAGAAAACAAATAAATTTACATGTTTGAGCAGTTAGAACAATAGGAGCGTTTATTTAGCATAATCAAGAGAGGGTAAGTTATTTAAACACCTATTAAAGTGTTCATTAGAGAATGGAATCAAAGTAGACCGGTGTATAATTATAAAGTATTTACTGAGCTGGCGCGGAGGAGTGCGTCCCTGTAATACATCACATAGACAGCTCATTTGCTATTCGTATTATCATCATATTCGAGTTGAGTGCCCGTTTACTGGCAAAGGTGTAACTCTCACATACACACACATGTACGTCGATCCACACTCTCGGCCACATTCAGATTAAATCTCCATATCACACACAATTACACCAAAAATGGTCGTGTAAGCTGCTGGTCGACTGTCGGCTGGCTGCTCGATGCTACATGCTTGCTGCCATTTGAGACATCGTACTCGCGCGCGCGACAATCTATTCTTCAACGGCAACGGCAACGGCAACAACGATACGACGCTTGCGATCTTATTGTATTTTCTTACATTTGCACAATTGCATCGCGAGGAGGCGGCGACTTCAATCTTGAAATTTATGACTTGGTAATTTCACTTCAGCTTCGCATAAACAATACGAAAATCATTTGTTATTTGCACTCGACTATTATTAGATGGCACTTGTGTACGATGTGTGCTTGTGTGGTGGTGGTGACCGTTTACACGTTTCCAAGGAAAATTTTAGGTTAGGTTGCTCTTTATTGACTGATAATTAATTGCGCTTTAATGCACATAAACAAATCGTTATTATGTGCGCTTTCTTGCCTTCGCTCACGCTTAATTTATTAACTGTTAATATTGTTGTTGATAAACAGATCGTTGCTTTCCTGCAAACACATCTATCAATAACAATTTTCGCATTAATTCTTTATTAATCAAATTTACACTCATAGAATTGGATGTTTTGCAATTAAAAGCAATTTTAGCATAACAATTATCAACTATTTCAACATCAAAACTACTTTACTTATAAATTTTAGATACTTTGATTAATTTAGGTATAATTAATGAGTATAATGAGGAATTTGCAGCAAAAGATTTTTTTCTTTAAAGTTTATTTTCGTTTGTTATTTCCAGAAAATTTAATTTTCTTTTAATGTCATTTGGAAGTAATATAGACTAAATGTCTAAAGCACATAAATTTAATTAAAACAGACGTTTTATTTTTACATTATTTTTAATTGGAATGTAAATATTTTGTGCAAATTCACCTAAAATCGTAGACGTTTGTATCGATTTTTCTTTTCTTTCTATGGTTTCTTCATTTTAGCTATGTGCATTTCAATTTCTTAGTATTTCTTTAATACTTATTCAATCACAGAAATTTAGTAAGATTTTAAATTAAATTAAATTTAATTATACATGCTGGATAGAAATCATCCTCAATTATCTCTTAATTGTAAAATATATAATAGAAAAAAAAATCATTAAAACGCTTTTATCCTAAAGCGAAACTACCAATTTGAAATAATAATGAATTTCCAAGTATTTTTATACCTATGTATATACTTTCACCAACCTAAAGTGAGCTTAAAGTGTATGTGTCGTGTGCCTGAGTTTATCATCCATGGGCATTAACTTCTTTAAGGGTGGCTTAAAATTATCGTATTTGTTGAAACTAGTACCTGCTGCATTATATTTTACCTCGAACTGTCAGATACACAATTCCTAACTATTAGAAACGCCTCCTACTGCGCGATTTTTTCCTTTTCTATTTTTCTATTAGACACACTAACACACACACACACACAGTCAAAAATCAAGAAACACACCAAAAATCGCTACAAATTTAGTATTTTAGTGTAAAGCGAAACGCGCTACTCTAAACACATAGAACATAAATGCGGTGCTAATTAAAAGAAAAAATAAATTTAGATGGTGCTAATCAAGATGTCTAAACAGGAGATGCAAGAGGTCAGTCATACATTTATTAATTCCATTTTGTTAAATTAACACCTACAGTGCCGTAGTTTAATTATTTCATGCTACAACCGCAGAATGGAAATCTATTGATTAAAGTAATATTGAGTGAAGTTTTGTGCGTTTTATGTGAGTTAGTGGAGCTCGTTAGCGGATGAGCGTTAATAGATGCGTTAATATTCGCAATTTGCGATAAAACAAATCAATGCACTCATTGATCTGTGTGTGAAAAGTGAACGATACGATTTTTTGCGAGCGTTTGTTGCTATTGCCGTTGTTGTTGTTGTTGTTGTTGTTGTTATTGTTGTTTGTTGTTTTGTATGTATATAGATGTTGTGTGTTGTATATGAGTGTGTATGCCGTTTTATTTTAAGCGTTGTGCACAAGTTATTATAATAAAATCGACGTGTGTGGTATACATTTTACTAAATGGTATTTTCTATACATAAAATTATTTTAATTAGCATATTTTAAATTTATTTTTATTCTCAATATTGGTGTTATTTTTGTAAATGGACGATATTGTTTCTAGCGCAGTGCGTGGCGTGGCGTGGCGCGCAAAGCGAAATTTTAATGCTTTCGTGCTAATTCAATTAAGACCCACACATTAAATTATTACACTGGTATGCATTTCTAGCTTTTGCTTGGTGGCTTGATTTATGCCATTTATGCTTTTTTACGCCCAATTGGCGTAGAAAAAATTGAATTTAATCGGTGTGGTAATTGAAAGTGCATAGTTATTATAGTGTAAACTATTCGATTTTATTAAGTTGTCCAATGCGTTATTTTATAGTAATTAAATTGTTTTATATGCGTCCCAAGGATGGAGCGCGCAAAGCGACAAGCTGAATGACATTGAAATTGACATATAACAGCTTTTCGATGCGTACATACATATATGTGATTGAAAAAGGTGATTCGCGTCGTCTAACCTAACGAAAGGAAATAATAAAATCGATGCGGTGCTTGAAAACAATCAATTTGATTGTGTGCGCTTCATGGAAATCTATTTTCGTTGCACCGTTTCACCGCAGCAGCTTTTTTGAAAGATGATTAATTTTGAATGATTGAAAATGATTTTCATTATAATTAGAACTTGGCAAAAATAAAAATGATTATAATGCTGCTGCCGTTGCCGTTGCTCTGTTACTGCTTGAACATCATTTTCGAGCCGGACTTTTTATTTCGGTATAAGCGAATGATTTATTGTTGATTTTGCTGATTAACACTTTGAAGAATTTCCTTTGCGCTTTATTTGCTCTGCGCAGGATGGAACGAAAAAAAGAGCGCGCGCGCTCTCGCACGTTGATTCTTTTTTGTTTAAAAGATTGTGTCGATGTATTAATCAGTATTCAAATATTAACTAATGTAAATGCATATTATACCTGAAAGTTGCTCGCAGGCATATAAGAGAAGTTGATATGAATGAATAACGAAAAAAAAAACGAGCATCAGCCTGAAACGCACATTAATAATTCTAGTGAGTTTCTATACAGGGCGACCCAATTAAAAAATCAACAACGCTAAGCTCTATTATAGGCAAACGGCGTTTAAGCTCATACAATGTGGCGTTCTGCGAAAGCGTATACACTCGTGCAGTTAAATAATTTGCAATGCTTTATTTAAATAAATATGCCATGAAATGTACGATTATTTTTGTATAATAGCAAGCACCGTGTATATTCGAACGTATAAAAAACAAAATGTATAGTCATTTGTTATGTACCTCCATACATCCAATAAATTAGATATCTCGTTTATCCGCATGACGACGTATTAATTGTCAATTAATATTTTTTCTCACCTTATATACAAGGTGGTGATCAAAATTAACTACAGAAAAACAAAAAAAATAATCGGGCGTAATAATTTATAGCATTTCACATTTTTTTGATATAATTAATTGGAAATAAATGCAAGAATTTTAATTATTAATTTTTCATCAAAATCCAAACCTGAAAAAGCGCTTTCCGTCAAGGCTGCGTTCAAGTCGCGCGCGCGCGCGTGCAAAAAATGATAATTAATGTTATCACAGCCAGGCAAATCAAGACTAATTAAAATTGTTAAAATATGACAGTGCCAAGTACTCGAAAAAATTACGTTCGTATATTTGTGTGTATGTGTGTTGTTATCCAGCTGCCAAATTAATGTCGCATAATGATTATCTCGTCAAAGTTTTTAATTTTGGATTTTAAGTGCCCTTAATTATCGCGCGCATTACATTGATGATGCCACCTTAAAAAATAAAATGAGAAAAAGCATACATTCAAATACACAAAACGCAAAGCGTGTGCGTATGTGTTGATTTTCACAGGAAACGAACGATTAAATCGTTTCAATCATCTCGCGCTTTTTTCGCCGCCGCATTCAATTCATTCATAATTGAATAAAAGATATTACGCATTTATATTTTTTCGTTAACATTTTATAGGTTTAATTACGATTATGGCTGTGAAATTACGTAATTGCAATTTTATTATATAAAATTATCAAGTTGAAATAATGGATTAGTAAAACATATTTTATGCTTTGTTAAATTATTTTAATAGCTTATAAATACACTGGAAGAAGACATTAAAGCATTGAAACATTTTAAGCGTATTGTCTTCACTCATTATTTTCGTTTCTACAATTATAAATTATAAATCTGTCACTCGTATGAGATGATTTAGATGGTATAATTTCGCAAAATAAATGATCGATAAAGCGCTAAATGCCGTTAATAATAAATAAGCTAATGCGAACGTGTTGAAAGAGTGCAAAATAAATGCGATTAACTGCAATGCGAATGGCTCCATCTATACGCACGCTGTTAATTATATTTGTACCGCTTGTTTTGGCAGCTTTTTGAGTGTTGTGTATATATGTGTGTGCATGTGTGTGCGTTTTATACATACATACAATACGTATACATACATACATACGAAACACTTATACACAATACGGCCAGGTTAGTGGTTTTTAATTTAGAACGTGTCAACGATAGGTATGATAGATGATTTGGTGTAGGCTTTACAATCACTATATGGAGTTTCAAAATAAAAAAAATGGAATTAATTGTTTTTGAGGTGTGTTATACTTCTATGCTGCTCGATGCTGATGCTGATGATGATGATGATGATGGTGATGATGATGATGGTATTCCGATTAATTTCGTTTTGTTTTAATCGATTTATTATAATGTAGGTGTTTAATATGAATGCCATCGTTCGTACGTTATTTTTTTATGATTAATCTCCCGATAATTCAACGCGTGAATGAAATGAATTAAATGCTAATGCGCATTGATTTATCATTTAATTGCAATTAATTTTCTATTCATTGACACGTTTATGCAGTAATGCGGAGAAAAAACAATTGTAATCCAAGTTGGCTTGATTGCTTCAGCTTGCTATTTCTAAATTTATACAACTATAATGGATACATAAAATAGATTGTGTTGATAAAAATGTTGCTAATGTTATTAAATTCATGGATGAATTTATTGCCAACTAAAACACTCATGTTTATTATGGCATTGTTCGCAATTCACCTACGTTTCAATAGAATTTTAGTCTTGTTATACGATAAATTTAACAATCATTTTCTTGTACTTATAATACAAGCGAAACAAAACGAAACAAAACGAAATGATGATGATGATGATGATGATGATGATATTAATTTATAATTTGATTAATGAATAATAAATTTGAATTTTTGGAACGTACTGACTGGGTGGCCTTGCAAAAATCTTAATATCTAATTAATGAAAATAATCAATCATGAATTTGCATATATGTAATAAGATGTTGATTGTGCGCTTGTGTTGGTGAATACATAGCATAGCATAACATAACATAACATAACATAACATTAGATATGTATAGATGAGTTTGCGCCGTCGTCGAAAAAAACAACAGCTCATTCATAAATTAGCAAATTAGATTTTATAAAAATACTTGTAAAAAACGTTCATCATGGTCAAGCAGTTATTATTAGATGGCGCTGTTAAAATGTTTTATTGCAACAGCGACAACAACGAGAATACAAAAAAACTATCATAGTTAATTTTATTTTATTAGCACATTTTAATTATGAATAATTTTTATACAAGTGGTATTAGTAAGAGTACTTTGTATTATATATGTAGAATAATAATAATTCAAGTTCAGGCATGATCATGATTGGCTTGTCAATAATTGTAAAGTTTAGGTCTTGCATCACAAGTTAAAATTTATTATTAATATATTTGTAATAAAATTTTAATACTTGCAATGCGTTTTGTCTTATAGAGTAATAATGACGGGATACAAGGTTGTAATAACCATTTTCAATTTAATATTCCATTGTTCTTTTATGTGATTACCAATAATGAGTTTCTACAAGTTTTTATATATACATATATATATGTATATGTGTATATTCTGCATCAGACTCACCATTCTTCATACATAAAATTTCAAATTTTATCATAATTAAGTGGTTAACTTATATTGAGGGGTGTTTCGTCTAAGTGCAAACGTAAAAAACGATTATTTATGTTATGGAAATATCAAGCGAAATTTATTATTTAGAAATGCGGGAACGAAATTAACCATTTTTTTATGTTAGACACATTAACAGCCTCACTCACGTATAATCTATACGTATGTAGTCTCATCGTCTCCATGAGAAAAGTTGTTGAATTTAGTCAAATGTTTACGGATAATATTTTTGCGCGCGCGTTGCTAAAAGCATCAGCCATGCGATGGCCATGCGCATGATTTACATGTTTATAGCTCAACAATCAAATAAAATGGTGAATGTACGTTATAAATTATATTTTATTCATATTGTTAACATTCTTGTTAGTTTTGGAAATTGATCAAAAATTTTAATGCGCTCAGAAAAACTAAATTTCATGGTTAAATAAGAGTTTTACCATTTTTCGTCGATTTTTATTTATACTTATTTTATTAGGCGTTTTTAATTATTAAAATATTTAGAATATGGCTTTTTTATTGTTATTAGCAGGGGGACACAAAAAAGGGCACCGCTATATATACATATATATATGTGTATATATAACCTTTTTTAAAATATATATTTAGTATAAGGCAATTAAAATTTTCTATTTGGAATGAATGAATGAATATAAAAAAACTATAATAACATTTCCATACAGTTAATATAGCAATAAATATCAGATTAACTTAAAAAAAGCTAAAGGAGAGCGCGCGGTTGGTGTGTATTATATATATATATATATGTATGTATTATGTATACCTATATGTTTGTGGTGTGTGTGTGTGTGTGTGTGTGCGTATCGCCCCTTAAAACTTAAATATATATAAAAGTTTACCGAGAAAAAATTATTATGTTATATGTATTATATGGGAGAGAAAACCATAAAATTTAATTCGCTCTCTTCTATATATTCATGCGCGTATTTTATAATTAATGTTGTTTTGTTTTCGTTTCACCTTTGCTTTTTTACATCGTTCACGTATATTTAGCCAGCCAGCCTCCCTTTGTTGCCGTTAAACGTTAACAAATTGAACATAAGCGCAAATTAAATTTGTCAAATTATCATCGTGAATGTTATCTGCGCTCCAATTAATTACCATTTAGTTGTAAATTGAAAATTTCGCCACTTTAATTGAGATCATCTATTTTTAAAACATTATGTAGAAATAAAATCAGATTAGAATCCTAACTAACTATCTAACTAACGAAAAAATAGATTAAGAACACGCATTTAAATAGATTATAAACACGATGATAGATTGTTATCAATTATCATTAAATGAATCATTAATAACACGAATCAAAAACAATTTCACTTTTAATTTTCATCTAAATCCAACATATATAACCAATAAATTATTATTTGAATAAATTAGCGATAAATTAAAAGTTTTTTCTTCTATTTCAACAAAATAGCTAAATTCCGAATTAATTTGATTATAAATTATAATCAGATGATCATACCATACACATTTATGGTAAAAACGCTGATAAATTGTTATTATGATTAGTATTATTATTTATATTTCTATTTTAAAATTTATTGTAATGGTTTTTGGTGTGTAAGTTATCAGCGATGTCATCGCTGAATACATTAGAATGAAATTAATAAATTAACTTCTAACTTTATTTACTTTTATGAATATTAGCATTTATGCATTTTTATGATAATTCACATATAAATAAATAAATAAATGAAAGAAAAAGGAATAAAAACGGAAAAATGTTTGCTCGGCCAATCAGAATAAGGTTTGATTGCGATAACGTCGAGCGCAACTGACTAAAAAATTGTTCGCCGTGTGCGCAATATTTATATGCTAATCCACTCCATTACGTAAACATAAAATAATAAATATTAATTTCAAATCATTAAAATTAAATTTAATTATTTTTTTTTCAAAAGTGTAATAATAAATAGCATATAGACATGGATAATATTGATGATAATTATTTTTGTTTTTTTAAGTTTGTGAGAGTGATATAACACAATACATACGTATTATTTAGAATTTTTCATATTTACACACGGTTTTCGAGCAATGAATGTAGAAAAAATCTTTATTCGTTATCATAAAAAACCTAACGGATGCAAGTGTTTTTTTTTCAAAATTGTTAGGTAGTTTTAATTAGTTATTTTTAACTACCACCACTTAATACTAAATAAAATTAAATTTAAATATATTCAACGTTTTGGTCGTTTATTCTTTTAATTACGAACAATTCTACGTGTTTTTTCAGCAATTTTTTTTTTCATTATTCATTTGCAATTTGAGCGATGCCAATAATAAAATTAAAAGGAAGTTGTTTAATTACTGCCTACACTACACACACATACACACACACACCACATGCACATCTACATACATACTTTAATAACAATAAAAAAAAAATTAAATATATGCACATGCGCCAGCGCGCGCATAAATCTTATTTATGCCATTTAGTAACGAGTAGATAAAAAAAATAATGATAATAAGTTGCCATATAATAAAAAAAGAACGTCTTATTGATGTTGTTGCTGTTGAATGTTGTTGAATGTTGTTGTTGTTGTTGTTGTTGTTGTTGCCGTTGTTGTTGTTGTGGTTGATGTGTAAAACGTACGTTATACATTATTACATGCACCAAAACGTGCAATAAACTTCAGGAGCGCGTCGGTGCATGATAATCGGTCTAATTATGGAAGAACTACCGACATGTCAATCTATTGTGTTGGTTTTATTCTATTGTTGGGCGACAATGCATGTAAACATCGTATTGAATGGGTATTGTTGTTTGGTTGGGATGTATATGTGTGTATGTTTTAGTAAGTGTGAGCTTTTCTCAAGAGCGCGCGCGCTCTCGCACGTTTCGCCTCAACCTCAACGTAGGGGGTTTTTCATTTCATTTCGTATATTTTTATACCATGTAGTAAGCTCGCATTATTATGATAATAGGAGAGGTCAGGATCTTTTAACGCTATACATACAACGTATATTGTCGCTATTTTATTCTCCAACTATGTGAGATTTTAATCGTATGCATAATCAATGCCGCATTTGGTGAGAAAAAGTACAAAACAACTGTTCTTGATTGTCTTTGACAATCTGACAATACGATGTCTAACAACTTTATTAATCACAATCGTTTTAATCCAAGCAACTCTTTTATAAATTGTTTGGTTTCATTTGAACATTGCAGCACACAACAAACATCTTTCTTGAGTGTTATATTGCTGAAAAATTATTAACAATACTATGTTTAAGAACTATATTAATCACAATCATTTAGGTAATTCCAAGACCATATCCAAGCAACTCTTTACACAAACTCTTCGGTTTTAGGTGTATGAACATTGCATCATACAGCTAACATTCTTGAGTGTTATATTTGATGAAAAATTATTAATAATTGCAAAAAATGATATTAAAGAAATTACAGTCTGACAATACGATGTCTAACAACTTTATTAATCACCATCTTTTTAGGCAATACTTATGATAATCCAAGCAACTTTTTTATAAATTGTTTGGTTTTATTTGAACATGGCAGCACACAACATACTTACATCTTTCTTGAGTGTTATATTGCTGAAAAATTATTAACAAATCGATGTTTAAAAACAATATTAATCACAATCATTTAGGTAATTCCAATACCATTTCCAAGCAGCTCTTTACATAAACTGTTTGATTTTAGGTGTATGCACTTTGCATCATATAACAAACATCCTTCTTGAGTATTATATTTGATGAACAATTATCAATAATTGCAAAAAATGATTAAAGTAATTGCATTCTGACAATACGATGTCTAACAACTTTATTAACCACAATCTTTTATGCCATTTCTAAGCAAATGTTGTATAAATTGTTTGGTTTTATATGAATATTGTATGTAGTATAAACATCCTTGCTGAAATATTATCAATTATTAATTAATTTGCAAACAAAGGTTAAAGTAATTGCAATAGGGCATTACGATGTCTAACAACTTTATTAATCTTTTAGGTAATACCAAGTAACTCTTATACATATAAATTGTTTGATTTTATGTGAATATCCTTGCTGAAATATTATCATTTATACATTAATTTGCAAAAAAAAATGATTAACGAAATTTTATAGACTATAATTTATTTATTATAGTGTTAGCAAACAAATTATCTAGTTAATTAATTTATCATTGTGCATGTTTATAAGCAACGATGATGTTTATAGTAAACACTCGTTTGTAGTAGTATAAAGCACTTAAATTGTTTCCATCGCGAGTGGCTTTATAAAAGCCTATTCAGAGTTGTGCCACAATATTATTGGCAAGAAACGATTTGGTAATAATTCAATATCAATCGTAAATCGCATGCATAATAAATCCCGTTTCAATTTGTATGGGTGCTTATAATGCATTATTTCAAGAAATAAATAAGAAAGCTTTTAGCGTGCAATATATGTACGTAAAATATATGAATTAAAATGTCATAATTTTAACATTTAATTTAAAATGACGACAATACTAATTTTTATTATAATTTCGTTTATTTTTTTTCGTTGCTGCGCATAAATAATAGCGTAACACCCACATCACCACATATATATCTTAAATCGATTGATTAATTTTCACATTCTTATTCTTTATATATTATTTTTATTTATTTATTATTTTGAGCGTGATGGTGTGAATTGATGTGGTACAAACAAGCAACAACAACAACAACACCACGTTTTGAATAATAATAATACAAAAAAAAAGAAATAAAAGAGTAACAACGATAACTTGCAGGTATATATAATACAGATATGTAAATTTACATAATATGTAAATTTGATTAAATATTTATTGCTACAAGAAAATGATTACCGATCGTGTCAAAACTCGCACCAATATCAAAAACAGGATTCAATTTGTTTTTTTTTTTTTTGGTTGGCTTTCTTTCATTCTTAATTTATACGTGTTGAAAATCTTATAAGCAAATTAATGAATAATTATTTACAATGTAGCTGTTAGCGATTGTATTAAAATATTATCTACGGTACGAAATTATCAAGGTATTATTAAAAAATGCGGTTT
This sequence comes from Adinopsis sp. GC000173, assembly GCA_030264715.1. NCBI lineage: Eukaryota > Metazoa > Arthropoda > Insecta > Coleoptera > Staphylinidae > Adinopsis > Adinopsis sp. GC000173. The sequence goes on along the minus strand of JARJDW010014526.1, from coordinate 69,403 downwards.
ATGATGAACAGTATTATGTTTTTGTGTGTTGTTATTGTTATAATTTGCTTGATGGTACGGTTGAATTATAATAATTACATAATTTTTTTATAGTATATATTTATACATATATACCACACATGTTATTTCCGCCCGCATTTCTTTTATTATATAAAAAACGTACGATAAAAACATGCTTTATCAATTATTATTCGTACGTATAAATAATTGTATTGTTTGTATTTGTATTCTAATGCAAACACTCGCCTATAACCATTTTTGTTTAATTGGATATTCGCATTTCCTACTTTTTTAAAATCATCATAAATTGTTTGATAATTAAACGTTTTTGCATTTTCACAAAGGTGGAATAAACGATAATAAATAGGCAATTATTAACGATGTGGTAAAGTGTAATGGAATATGAAAAACTATTATTAAAGAATGTACTCAATTGAAGACGACTTTTGCGCATATTAATGTTTAATAAATTAGCAAAATTATTTGATATAATTCTTATACAAAGGAGTTTCGAGTTTTGATCTAAGATTAAAATTGGTATAATATAATAGAAGTATATAATAATACATGAACAAAATAAAGTTTATTACCTGCCTATAAATATAAAATAACTTATTCAATTCTGTAACCACAAAAGACATTTGCGTTTTTTTTATCTACAATATATAGTATATATTGGTGCAATTAATCATGAATAAAATTGCGAAAATTTGAGTAATTAATATTTATTAAATAGTGCAAAAAATTAACTGGCCAAAATTGATTAAATAAAAAACCAATTCATACAGCGCGCTTTGTTTTGATTAATTGAATAATTATTTAACCTTAAACATCAATTTTGACAGCCAGAAAGATAGCTTAGCAATGATTAAAAATTTACATAACAATGCGTGTTTTCCTTTGTTATATTTTTAACGAAATGAATGAATCCGCAATGTAATCTACTAATAAATAATAGAAATGTAGCCAACCATCGAGAGAAAAAAAATGTGTGGATAGGGTAAGTCATGTAACCCATATATCGATGTCCTGAACCGTAACGACGTGTATTACATATAAGAGTGTAGCAGTGGTCGTAATCGTTTGTAATATGGTGTTAAAACATCGGCCATTGTTGCGAGGTGGGGTTGTGGAGGTTAAACACGGTCATTAATAACCCTGGTTAACTAATCTGTCTGCCATGGCCATCTATCTTTACAAGTTACTTTGCCGAGCCTCAAGGGACGCGCATTCAGTGCACCATTCGATTACTACAATAACAAATTTATGAATTATTACATTTTATATACAGGAATCACTGCCATCGTGATACAAAAACATCACACCATTAGGTATACTGAAATTTCATCAGCGCGCGATGCGATTATTGCCCCCCCAACATTTGTGAAAATTATTAATTTATCGATCGCGCCATCGCACCAAGGTGCATTTTACCTTTATTGCATTCGTTTAAGAAAACATACATCATAATTTAAGGAGTGTAAATTCACGGTACGCATTATCGTTTCGAGTAAGGGATGGTGTTTCGTGCGTCCATAAAAACGTTTCATTATGTATAATTCGTTAATTAAAAACAACGGCAAAGCAACGCCAGAACAACGCCAGAACAACGCCATTTCTTCGCTTTTTTTGGCAGCGCAGCATTTTATTGACAGCCACCTTCAATTTACGCTAATTGGATATTTAAAAACAAACGAATTTTGCAATTTTACGATCGATTGTTATCGGACGGCTGTAAAAATTTTGCGCCACATGCGAGAAAATCAGAAATTCATAACTTGAAATAGGTTAATTAAGGCATAGGCGGTTAAAACAACGCAACTCTAATCGAATCACATACTAATTAATGTATTTTAATGGGGGGTGCGTTTCTTTTTTGTTCATACGAGTGGAGAGTAGATTGAATGGTGTATTAATCATGTGGCTGTTAGCGTTCATCAAGTTGATAATCGACAGCGATCAATCGTAATGTGCTTGTAATTCTTAACGCGCAGATGGCGCATTATTATTTATTGTAACTTATTAATTATGAATTTTTGAAAAATATAATATAAAGTTTTGTATTAATAATAATCAAAGCGATTTTATATTATGAAAAGAATATACATACACACACGTAAAAAATAATAATATGAACGCATGGACTATATAATTAAAAACGATCATTATATTTATATACAAAAAAATCTGAATGTATACAGAGTAATTAATAATACCTAAAAGCTGAAAAAACGGTAATTTAAAATTGTAATTAATCATGGAGATGTAATTTACTTGTTTTTTCTTCCACTCGTTCGCTTTTTTATATATATACATATATATTAGAGGGGAGATGCGCGCGCTTAATCCAAAACACATTCTTCAAACAAAAACAAAATATTTTATACTTGTATAAATTCTTTCAGAATGCCTAAATTAAATAGATATCTAAAATTATTCAATTAATAAGCAATTTATCTTTTTAGCATTCAACTTCAACTAACAGAGCGGATACCTACTTTGTTTTTTTTAAATTAAGGTTTTGGCAAATGCCTAAACTTACTACTCTCAAATTGCATAATTAATAATAATCGTTCTATTTGTTGAAATTCAGCTACAACTAATAATTAAATAAAATCATTCTTTTCATTGTGCTTCAAGATTCGTTAACACATGTACATATATAATAAATTCTTTGCAAGTTTTTAATTAATATTTTAATAAGGAGTTTATTTTGTTACTTATACACTTATACACTTCATCATGAATTTTATTTTGCTTTAAATTGAGCTGCAATTATTTGCTAAATAAAATAATTTCGTTTAAGAAATTGCGTGTAAATTATGTTTATCACTGCTAAACTCATTTTTCATCGTCTTGAAATAAAAGCTATTGCCCAATCAAAATTAATATTAAAGGATGCCAAATGAAAATATTAGCATGTCATCAGGGGCATCCACAATGGAGATTTAATTAATCTGAAAAATGCGTAATTGGCCGCTGAGGCAGTAAGTGCCTTCAACAATTCATAATTTTTGCAATTAAACGACATTAAATCATCTAAATCAAAAACAATTTATTTTCGTGGCTGTGTGAATGTGCGTGTGCGAGTGTGCGAGTGTGCTAGTATATGCTTGCTTGTGTGGAAATTTAAAAGACGAAAAAATTTCTGTTCTGGTGGTAATTAACGAATGCAATACATGTTGAAAGCGTCATTTGGTTGAGCCAAATAACTAATCTGGATGGGCGTGTGGCATTTATTAATTTTTCTTTCCTCTCGCTATATATATACACATCCATACACACACGGATGATTTTTTTGTTAAATAAATATGTGAAGGTTAAGAATTTTTTTTTTTCATAAAACAAATAAACGTTGCGTTAATGTGTTGATGGAGGCGCGCAATTTATAATAAGCATCTATTATTATTTGAGCAACAAATTATTAATTGCTATATCATTTTGCAGTTGTATGAAATCAACGATGATCCGAAGCGAAAAGAGTTCCTCGACGATTTGTTCTCCTTCATGCAGAAAAGAGGTGAGTGCTTGGCTTTTTACTCAAAAAAATTATAAATTAATTTATATCGAGAATGAATAGTTGAAGGCATGGCGTGCTTGCGTGCGCTCGTATTACATTTTTTTGCGTTATTTCGAAGGAAGATAAAAATTGGTAGTAGCTGGCAGGGTGTAGTGGCCAGTGCGGTTCGTCACCACCACAAACAATTATCTTATGTATTAATATCTCACGTCTTAATCGATTACGATTCATCATGCCCGTTCACTATCATTAGAAATTATTAATATTTGATAATTTATTACGCTTAATTTCTCAAGAAACAATTAATTGAAATTTTATATAATGCTGGTAATTAAATTCACTAAAAAAATTACATTAACTGAATTATTAATCACTAAAAAATCAATTAATAATTGATATGGAAAAAAAACACTCGACGCTATTTTTAGCGTAATTTGCTCATTAAGCTATGATTTAATCATGTGTTTAATTAACTATAGATGCGCGCAAATGAGATTTCAATGCGACATAATTTGCTAATTGTGACGCCTCTGTCAGGCAGGCAGGCAGGACGAAAAAGACGTATCAGCTTTCCAAGAAATTGCAAACGCAAAGCGCCGCTTTCATACAATACAACATAACATTTACTAGTATATTTTAATAATTTTAATAACGGCACGATTCCTTTGGGTCACGATATAATTAGGACAATTTGCCGTCTAGATATTTTTAATATATATTATACATATCGGCTTTTTTTACCTCCTGCATCCTCGTCTCCGCCGTGTGTGTGTGTGTGTTGTGTACTTATCGTGCTGATGCGCGTTTTTCTTTTTCGCTCACTTGCAAATACGGCAACGCCAATTTCACAATTTAATATAATATTTGCGCTTCTTTAGCGTTTTATAAGTAATATTATTACGATAATTGAAAACAATTTCGATTGCGTGAAAGGCTTTTTTCCACAATTTATATTCGCATTGCATTGCATTGCATCAAAAATGCCAACTTGGCGTATGCATGTATGTATTATTCCATCGCGCGCGAAAAATGCGGAACGTCTTAATTGAACGATAATAAAATTAGGCGTTAATGAAATAATTAAATATTCTATAAATAATTCGCGCATCTATGTGCATGTAAGAAATGTTGATCAGCTTTAACAACTGCATAGCGTTGTCAACAAGCCGTGTCATTTAAGCTGAAAGGATTTTTAGCGTGCAGCGAGCAAGACGCGGCGCGCGACTGCGTTAATGCGCGTATTTGCAATTGTTGCGCGCTCTCCTCCATTTTTTCTTTTTTCTTTTTTCTTTTTTATTACGAATACGAATACGAAAATGAAAATGATGCTTTTTTATCTGCCCCTGTTTATATTTAATGTCGAGTTCGCCGCGTTCAAGTGACAGTCATTTATAATTTTCAAAACAACAAAGCGCTATTAATTCTCGGGCCGGTTGCGCGTACACATAATCTATCTTTGGACCAAACCGAAACGATTTGTTTTAAAATTATGTTACGTTTAGGTTTTAGGTTTTAATTTACACAAGATGCACGCGCTTATAATTTTACGGATTTAATCAGTAAATAATTATATGCTCTGATGGGTTTTGATGGGTTCTCCACCCCAAACCATCAATATTATTAAAAATGCGCTTGAATTTTCCCATTAAATTAATAATAAAGTTATATTAAACGGAATTGTTAAAAAGCTAGACAAATACCAAATTATAGAAAGAGTTGGCGCGATGCGAATCTACCTGCGACGAATGAAGAGGCATCGCTTTGCAATAATATATCGTAATTATTTACATTTAATAGCTTAAACATATTTTGCATTAATTAATTACAATAAACTTTTGTAATTAAAATACGTGTTTTCCAGCTAATTACATTGCACGTAACTGCATAAAAAATACCACTATATGCATTTTTTAATTAAATTTGCGCCAAATTGGGAAAAAGTTGAAGCGCCAGCCAGCACGATAACTTGCACATATTGTTTATATTTGTTCAACGCCTTTCGTCGGGAGTAAAAAAGCGTTAAAGTTGAACAAAACGCTCGTTTTTCGCACAACATTAAATTCAATTTGAATTTTAAAACGACTATCAAGCGCGTTTTGTGCGCGCACTAACAGTTTTCATATGACAGAATTAATGTAGCATTTAATTGTAATTATCTAACGCGCGTAACGTGCGCACCTCTGTAATAAACAATGAGTGCAAAGATATCGTAAAAATATTTTCGCATCCTACATATGCATGAAGCGCGCTAATTTTTTTTTGCTTCTCCTTTGCGTTTGCAGCTAAAAGCGCATTGCCATCAATATTTAAAATTATTCCTGCATAAAAAATTTCAACCTGTCAATGTTTGACGGCTGACAAGTAACAGGTTGCATTTTTGGCATCGTTCATTTTCTTCTTCATTTTCGTTTCGTCGTTGTTTTGACGTGTGAGCGCGCGCGCTACTTAAAAATTGAGCGGCCAGGTATATAATAGAAGAAAATTACCCTCCAATTTAACGTAATTATCTTGTACGTATCAAAATAGCAACGATTAAGCTATTATTGAATAATAAAAGGGGGCTACTGTTTAATGTTAGAGCACTCGCACTCGCACTCGACGACTCCCTCTAAATCATACGCCGGTGCTGCTGCCTGCTTGCCTGCCTCATGCCTGCCTTTGCTTGCGCTTGCCTGCCGTTCTTCTTGTGGTTTTTATAGGCGCGCACACTTTTCTGGTTTTCGACGATCACGATGATTTAGCACAACCACCTCGAACGCCTTTTATAATTCAATTAATTTAATCGTCGATCAGATAAATGCTAATTAATTATCGTGTGTGTGTGTATGAGCTGGTTGTTGGAATTTCCTGACGATGATTATAATAATTACTAAATTGTTTGATCTGTGATTCATGATTTATTGGGTATTTTTTTGTGCGTCTTTAATTAGATTTTAATTCTCACATACAGGGTGTTAATACGAACGTTAAATTATGAATATACCTACCTACGACTTGCGACTTTCTAAATTGCTCTTTGCCTGTATTTTAAGTGTTGTTTTCTTTTGTTTTTGTTTGCGCACATATTTAATAATTCACATAACCTACAGCATTTTAATAACATAACCTCAATTTTAATGCATTTAATAATATTTTCAAGACTACTTCCCAGTAAAGCTTTTAAATACTTATTATTTATAATATATTATTGAGAGAAAATCTTTGTTTTTAATCGAGATGGAAAAATTAACCTCATTTTAATCAGGCTTATCAATCAATCGTTGTCAAATAAATTCGGAATATTTCTGGTGATTAAACATAAATGCTCAGAACACAAATTAAAAAAATCGCAGTTGAAAGGAGGCAACATTGCGCTTAAAGATATGTGAAAATCAATTAATATACTCCCTGAGCAATCGAGTAGATAATGATAAAATGTTGTAAAGCCATTTCTACATTACATCGCTTTAAACAGAACAATTTAATTGCAATTTATTAAATTTAAAATGAAAATTCACTAAAAAAAATTGATGAATTAGGTACTTTAACTTTAAAAAATTCTGTTGATATGTCAATTTGCATAACTCCAAATTCGCGCTTAAAATAATATTTAACACTGTGTATCTATTAAAATAGCATTAATTATGATGGATTGCAAAATTCAGAAAGTGCATGCAACTGCAACACCAATTTGGCATTTTATAGATTTACGATTGCTATGTGTGTGTGATCGTTTGCAGCGACACTTTGCTGAAGCATTTGAATAAATTGTGTTACTATGCGGTATTTAAAATATTCATTAATTTGTTACACCCTATATACATAAATCATTACATAACATTATACGAAAAAATGATTATAATAAAGATACACCTTTATTTTAGTTGCAAATAATACAGCCGAACAATACAATCTAATTGAAGCGCGCCGATTGTATAATAATAGATGTCGCTACACACCACCACAAACACAACAACAACAACAACAGAGCAACAGCAAACAACACACAACAACGAAACAACGAAACGACGACGACAACAATCAAAAAAATTTACAATTAGCACAAATTACAATTCGCACATCTGCAACAACGGCATAATTATTTTATTGTATTGTAAAACACGCGCGGGGCGCGCTAATTATTTCGCACGATATGTATCATCACCAACATATGGCCCTCAAAATATAATTCGCTCTGTTCGTATACGTCTATACGTATTTTCGTTCAATTATTATTGTAATTCGCATGGTATTTTAATACACAAAACAATCGGCCCGTCCATTTGTTTTCGAAGAAGTAATACGCAATAATTATTTTAATTTCATATCATCGTTCATTTAAATATACGAATACATTACGCAGATGTTATCGGCCCATTTGAATTTAAAATATTGTAAATAATAAAGCAAGTCGAGCTCCGCACTCACACACGTACAGATCTACACATAGTGTACACGCATAATAATTTTTGGCCGCGTGCCAAATGATTTAATTAATGTGACAAAATTTATTTAAAGCAACAAATTGTTGTAAAATTTGCTTTTAAAAATTAATTCCCTAATAAATTCAAATTCTAACGAGTTTATCATTTAAATGACCATAGATGTCAGCTATGTAAATGTGCGTATCATTAAATGCGCATAAATCATTCATTTACATTCGTGTCTATTCTGTGTTTAATACCATTTTTTCCACAAACTCTTCCTCAAACACAGCTTTTGCTAATTTTATTTCTATTTTGGCGTGTTTAGGTTTTAGTTGATGGACTTGTGCTGAATGACAAATTAATTAATATATGAAACATATGGATTGTGTTTATAGATATATAAATTTATACAAAGTATGTGTATGTGTGAACGTGTGGGTTTATGTTATTTATAATTGTAATGATTTTTGATTAAGCAATTTGTGTGCTTTGGTTATTAGAGAAAGAGACAGAGACAGAGAGTTTACAGCATTTGATAAGTTATTTTTAACAAAATTTAATGTTGCAATTATTGTAACGGACTTGTGTTATGAGTAGTATGTGGTTTAAAATTTTAATCGCAGGTATCTAATTATTACTCATACTTATTTTAAATCAATTTGCTTAAGCGCGCGAGTTTTTTCACATCAGAGTAGTAGATATTAAATTACAATATTTTTTACAAATGCTACACACAAATGTACTAATTAAAATGTTAATAATTTTTACAAAATTAATTTTGCCTAATGTCAAGTGAAATAATATTTTCTACAGTTGAATAATTAATCATTTAAGAATAAATTTGTAAAAATATACAGAGTGATTAATAATCGCCAAAAGTTAAATATTTACAAAAATAAAATTGCTTAGATAGATAGTATCGCTAATACATCATCTAAATTTAGTGTAATTTTAATTAAAAACGTACTATTATTATACATAATGGAACAAATCCTAATTGCTTTCTAAATTTATCAAATAAAAAAAAAGTACAAGAAACTGAAAAAAGCAACAAGACTTGCATAATAGCGAGCATATAAAGAGGAGGCTTGCCTACGAATGTACAATATATAATGAAAAACACAATGTCATCGCAACAGTTCTAATTTATAAAGATAGGATATATAATTAATAACACCGAAAGACATCATATGATACAGTCCGATGTCAGATGCTGGCTGTGATTGATGACAACATATTTATAATTAGCGGACACTTCCGGTGTGTTTATGTTGGCAGTCCCTGTACACATTCCCGTCACTCACCGTCGCCGCCATTATGTCTTCTTCTTGCCAAGATCACATGTGCGCCTTCATTGCACCCTCATATAATTAATCAAAAAATCATAAAATGGAAGAGTTTAATTATCTCGCTCGCTCGCTGTGCGCGCACATTTCACGTGCACAAAATGTATGAGTGTGCGTATATGCGTATGCATATGCACCGCGCACCAGCAATGCCACCAACCAATATCGACTTACAAAATTAACATTGACGTCGCAAGCATCCCGTAATGAAATACTTACGTCTACAATACAAACAACAATTCACCATGAGTCTGCTGCTTTGCTTCCTCTTTTTTTAGGTTCAGTTTATTGTGTATGTGTATGTGTGTGTGTGTGTGTGTGTGTGTATGTGTGTGTATGTGTATAAAAGAGCACGCGCCTCTTCGTCTCAAATAACCAAAGATACGAACACATGTAATGCATCACAATCTCGTCTTCGAAAACAATTAGCTATTTAACTAACATTTAATTTTACAATAATAGGAAAAACAATGCGAGAGATCTAATCTCTATCACATTAATTGAAAACATTAACTCTTAACACCCAAATAATATAAACACTGCTAATGGCTTTTACTAAAACGCTAATATCGAATAGTCCATCGAAAAAGTCTATTTGGCAGTAGGTATATTACACAAATTAAGCTTCGTCAAATTATCTTCTAGCTAATAAACATATTTTTTGTAACACTTTCTGATATGTTTGTCAAACGTAACCGCTCAAAATATAGATATGTATAGTAATTTTAGGAGCAATTTAGTTGATATTTTAAGATTTGTAGGTGTTAATGACTTTGAGACGTACCATCGCGTCGCGCATACAAAATTGTTAATTAATAACGAACGAATATTATATGCGGTTAAATGTGAATTGGAAGCGATTGGGTATTTGCAATTTGTAGGAGGCTGCAAAATGTTTGGGTTGACATGTGCCATCCTGTATATTTAATAACAATAATTTTTATAATAAACGTGCCATTGATGCGTTCATGCCGATTATCAATTCTACCCTTGCCGTATAACTGAATGCAAAGTGTGAAATCACATACATTGTAATTGAATATTACATATATATTGGAATGTTTATGCTCACCTACACCAAGCACGTTCCACATATTAAGATTTCAGGTGCGCGACCCTTCTCTTTTTTTTTTATTATACTTCTTCGCAGTCAATGCATTGCACATATACATGTGTACGGTTTTTGCTGCCGTTTCCATTCCCAATTCTCAGCCATTCGAGAAAAACTTTCTTTTGATTGACATTTTGTTTATAGATTTCGGTTGAGGTGTTTTATTGTTTTCGCACGTTTTCAGCGCGCTGAATTTTTTTGCTTAGCATTTTCGTTGTGAATAATAATCAATTGTGTTGTTAATGACTACATATGCATACATGTGCGCTTAAACGCTGAATTACTTGCATAGTTTAAATTATTGTAGATATTGCGTGCTAATAATAATCGATAGAAATGCCTTTATCATGCATTGGAAATCAAATTTCTAGTAATTAGATCGCATCAAATGCGCGTTCTAATCGTAATGGCACTAATAATTCAAGTTTGTACAAGTTCGTTTGTCAATTTTAACAATGGCATTTAAATGTAGTGCAATTTAATTAATCACTCTGTATGTGTATATTAGCTCTCGCAGCCAAGATTTCCAGCGCGACATTATTAATATTGTTTTGGCTGTGACAATAAGTTAACACAGCTACTAAAATTACGCATGATGATAAAGAATGCATCGGATAGCTGGGTAAAGTTGGAAATTGTTTCGGCGGAAAAAGCTTCAACGATTTTCGTGCATTGCTATATAGGCAACATTGGCATATTTGCGTAATGTAGCGCATTCATTGACAAAATGTGTGAAGGTCGTCGCATAAAAACGACAACACGATGCGTATTTACTACAAAGTCTGTACGTTATTAAACTCGGTGCTTAAGGCAAGATGACCGTGTGTTTGTATGTGTGTGCATGTATGTGACAGACTGTAAATAAATGCGTTTAAAAGTTTGACGTGTGCGCGCGCGTTCTCTCGCCCGCTTGTTGATGGATACGTCCAACTACCTTTTAACCTAACATAAACCTTTTCTTTAGTTTTGCTGCTTTACACACATTACAAACAACCAAACGACAATAACACCTGTGCACAATTACACTTTATTATCTACCTACAAAATTTAATTACAATTACACACATTCCGTCTCGCTCGCGCTTATTTCGTTGAGCTTTACGGTTTGTTGTACGGCGAAAAGTTGGTTAAATAGAAAATCACTATGTTGGCTGATAGATGACAGTACCTACTCGTATTATATGATCGGACGTTAAATGATATTATTTAGCAGCATTGTATTGTAGTTTATAGTTTCACATCAAAATATTCGTTTTGTTTCGATGTAAAAAATAATTGATTGATGTATTAATGCTGTTGGTTCAACGAACGTTGATTGATTCGTATAAACAAAACAAAGCAATAATATTATTATTTACAAAAAGGTTACAATCAATAATTTTCATTTTCATATATCGTTCGAAGTCATTGCATTGTTGCATATTTCCTCTAGCACTAAACTGCAATATAAATTCTCGCTTTCTAAGCTGCGAATATGCAACGAGCACCAAACTAATCGTTTTACTAATAATAAGCCATTTTTCAGCAACATTGTTGTATAAGCAATTGATTTGTTATTTTACCCATTCTTTATACACATACATTGTTTCTCAAATGTCTAATATTTTAATATTGCATGTGTAAAATTGGAAAAAGTAAATTTAGCGCACGTTTTAACAACTTAATATTAAATCGCCTCTATTTCGTGAAACAATTCTAATTGCATAATACCTTATCAATTCACGTATTCATTAACTATATGCTGTTCTTATGTAAACACACATTAATACACTACACATATTTTTTAAATTAATTAATAAATGCGTGCAAACTCAACTAAATTAAATGTACTAGGTATTTCTAGCTGTTGATAGAATTAAAAATTATTAATATCTTACGTATGAATGAATTTCTATATTTATGTAATGCTACTGGTAGTAAAATAACATACACGATGGTTATCATCATCATCATCATCAACATCATCATATTTGATAGCACTGGCTTAAAAAGATATCCATGAAACTTTATTTAGAACCGCCTTTTTCACGTTATAAATTCTCTCTCTCTCTTCGTTTCTTCGTTCGCGCGATGTGCATGTGTGTTGTCCGTATATATAGCAATAAAATTCATTTAAAAATCAATTTACAACAACAAATAAATTACGACAATCACATTTTAGAGCATGTTTAAAAGTGAATTAACACTATTTCAACACCCAACAACGTCTCCTCGCACACACATACCAAATGTATTAAATTGTTTCTTCTTTTTTTGGATATTATTTACGATTTTTCTCAGATTTGTTTTAAAGTAATTACTTTTTTCTAAAAATTGGAATTGGAATTGATTATTGAATGTTATACACTACCTATCATCAATTGCTAATAAATATTGATATCTAATGATAATTACATACGCATTGTTAATGGCGATTGCTTTAGTTTTTATGTAAATAAGCTTAATTTTCTTCATTTTATGTGTTATAATAAAATATCCAGAAAAATGCATAAATCAAATCCAGACAAAAGTAGTAATTTTTATTAATAACATAAATCAAAGAAATTAGTTACAGCTGGAGTAAATGTATTTACGATTTAATTAATTACCACAATCCTTTATTATAATCCGTTTTTTCGGGAAGTATAAAAAAGTTTTAAGCATTAATTTTAAGACGGAGTGTGTGTGTGTGTGTGTGTGTGTGTGTGCGTTATGGTTAAGCGCATAAAATTAAAAATGAAAAAGAAAAGGAGAAGAAGTAAAAAACGAAAATTGATGGATAGATGCATTTAGGTTGATGGCTGATTTATAATTTAATGTTTCATTTGTATTATTATATACCTACTATATGGTTTGATGTATTGAAGATGAATCGAAACCTACAGGCGTATAATAAGTCATTATGGTATAATAAAATGTCTTTTTAATGCGCTCCGGAGAATTTGATTATATGAATGTAATTATATTGGTGGTTATATATCATTAAATGATGTCAATCGCGTTTTATATATGAAGTGGAAGATAATTGAATCGGACTAGACATAAACAATGCGTTGACAAGGCAGTTAATCGACCATCCTTAGACAATTACATGATCGACGGGGCGTCCTAATGGCACCTTCAGGCGATTTTACTCTATATATCCATACACACGTACACACACACACACACATAAAAAATAACACGTTAAAATTAACATTATTTATTAGTTTAATGTTGTTACACATTTCATTTTCATTAACCGTTTTATTGAAATGATATTTGTACGATTTTTTTTGTATTACCTAGATACATTATCTATCTATCTATATGCATTGTAAATTTATGTGATGCGCAAAATTTCATCACATTCCAGCGTGCAGTAATTAATTAATATGTGTGGAGTTAATCGAATTGCAAGCGATTTGATTTAAATAATAGTACAATCTCATAAAGTACGTGTATAATTAGTTCGATGAGTATTCTGTGTGTGTGTGTGTGTATGTGAGTGTATACGTAATAATAAATAACCGCACGTTTATAAATAAGTCCGATCAGTAATTACAAGAGATAGATACTGCCTAAGGTGCGCCCTTTTTAATAAAACGTGACATATGATTAACAAGTGTATCCTTCACCTTGTGTTGGTTGGCTGGTTTGGTTTTTCAGACACGTCGGCGGTGTTTTCACGCCTTGTTAAGACGGCATGATGAATATTGATGTAATTTAAAAATTGATCCCTTTCGTTTTTCTCTCCTCGTCTTTCCACTCCTAGCATCGCTTCGTTTTCGTTCTCGCGTCTCCTTTATGCGATTGGGTTAGGTTTTTAATAACGTATTAATATGCATGGGCTTTACTAAAAAGATCATTTGTAATGTCTATAAAGAAGAATGAAATGTGCAGCGTGCATCGCATCCTCTTGTTCCTCACCAAACAACCAACCAACAAAACGATATTAAACGATATTATTTTTTTTAACTAAGTGCTGCCACATTATGATATGAATTCCATCGAAATTTAATCACCTTTATATAGTGGGAGCAGTTATTTTTGTTTAGTCTATGAAAATAAAAAGTGAGGGATTTTGAGTATTTTTTCTTCAAAAATCTACATTATAATTGATTAATTGCCACTTGAATTTACATATTCTAAATTTATAGTTTTTTTCCGCAGGAGTAAAGGTTAAAATTTGAATAATGTGACAAAAAGTAAATTCAAGTAGTTTTCGTATTATTTATAAATGTCAAACACAATGTTGCAGCGAGAATAATTTGTAGTCAAATATTTATGTCACCTACTAGTTGAAAATGAGATGTATGTGACGCCGTTGTATAAAAATATTCATCATCCGACGATTGCCACACGCGCGCGCGTATTTATTCAATTCGCAACATTTAATCAACACCAACCGTAGAATTTTCATCATGATTGCGCGTCCGCTTTTTTTTCTTTGCCTTCTTCCTCTTCTTCTTCTCAACCTTCTTCTTCTTCTTCTCTCTACCCAACCATTATTTATTATCGGCGATGTGTGTGCGAGTGTGTGAGAGTGTGCATGAAAAATAATCATTTCTATAATGAATCGCTCGCAAATAATCTACTACAAACCACCACCACCACCACACCACAATGATACAATCATTCGTGCTTTTTGCCCACCTGCGACGACGATGTCCACGTTCAATTAAAACAATAAAACCGGAGTTGAGACAATTGTTCGGCAATTGCCGGAACTACAGCACCTCACGTATACGGGAAACTGAAATTCATTAAATATTGAATATTTCTTAGAATTATTTGCATATATACACGTTCCAATAATCTCAAAGTTAGTTAGCTGCTCTTTCGCGTCCACATACACATACACAAAACGTATATAACATGTAAATTGATATTTTAAAATTCTATTAATACATATGCTAAATGTGAAATTAATATCTTCAAAGTTTTCTACATCTGTTCCGGATGTTGTATACTTACTTACTTGTTGTATAAATGCACCTCTTTTTCATATACATGCACGTATACAAATACACATACGCACCAAATTATTTTCTTGTTGTTTTGACAACGAAATTGTTTTTTGCTTTGGAAATTAATGGGACGGCGCCTAAATATACTAATTCTATATGTCAGCCTATATAATTATAAAATTTTTAGCATTCTCCGCCATTTATTAACAATAATTGTATCATTAAAGCTTAGCTGCGCTCAAATTATAAACATTAAATACATTAATGATAAGCCAAATTATATTGCGTTGGCACATTCGAAATAATCACGTCATGCAATGACAGGAATATTCCCATATATTCCCCAAAAACATTTGGAAGTTGACTTGTTAAGTTGCGTTAAGTTTTAAGTCAGTCAGTGCAATCAATTAATTTAGTTTATGTAAATGTGGTGCGTAGTTGTAGTAGTAGTCAAGTAGTAAGTAGTAAAGCTCGCTTTGAAGGTGTCACCTCTGCGAACATGTATGATATCAATAAAGGAATAATTTACTAACTTAGACGCTGTTCTACATGCATATATTTATTATAAGAATCCTTTTAATCTGCACTGGGTTGTAGCGCTTAAAATATCAGTAATAAACTTGATATAAATATAAATCAAAATTTTAATACTCGTTAAGTTTAAATCTAAAAGTTAAAACTGCTTGTTTTAGTGGCCAAATCAAAGCTTAGTTTATTTTAACGCATAGTTTGTTTTTAAAACTGAATTACTCTTTTCATTTTATTATCTTACTTCTTTTATATCTATATATTATATAGTGTATTTTTAACATTCTCTCGTCCGCTTCTTTCTCTCCGTAAAATGCGCATATATTTTTTTTATTACACGATTTCACTCATTTCAATTCGGATAATCCAAACCAAATGTTTATTTAATATATTTTCAATTAAATTTTTTCCAAACCGCTTTCCACTCTTCTTGAAAAACATCAAACGAATTTCTAAAATTATCATTTATCCAAACATCATGTTCATTTCGTTCAATTTGGCATGTCTGTATTATAATTCCGAATGGGAAATATGTAATAAATCATTATATAATAATTATAATTAATATTAAAGATTATGTGATTGAGTTGAGTTGAGCTGAGCAAAGAGCGAGCTTTTTTCTCTCCTCTCTTCACTAACGATATTAATTTATTATATTGACGTTTGAAGCTAATTTGCGCTTTTTGATCTATTGCAAATTGAATTATTTGAAATTTTTAAGCAATCCATTACGTTTGTAATTCGTAGTCAAGGATAATGATGATGTTTCTGGGCTATCCATGACGTTAATTAATTTATTGCAAATTTTACCATTTATAATAGATACGCAACTAATCGTAAGTATGTACCTACAAACAATAACAAGTGATGGATTTATTGTTATATGATATGTATTAAGTTTGTATTATTGTGTGTGCCATTTCTACATCTTTATAAGTAACACACTTAAAACACTTAAACTATTTACTCAAAACACACGATAACATCTTGTACTTGTTAATTTATTTAGATCTACGCGCTCTTAGCTTAAAACAAAACGAACGCATTAAAAAAGAATGAAGGAAGGAAAAAAATCTAAATCTATTTTAGAAACATTGTATTAAACGTTCTCGGTCTTTTATTCGCCGGTGCGCACGGTGCGGTATCCGTTTCTTCTCTCTAAGCGCAAAAAAGCGCATTCATAATCGATATTTTGACACATTTATTATGTGCCCCGCATATATATAATAAAATAATATTGATGGAAGGATGAAATTGGGAGCGTTGGTGGTTCTGCATGCCTCGCTCGTGGTAGACCTTGCGTCTCGCGCGACACATTTTTTTCACGAAATTTCCAAGAAAAATATTAAATGACACACATACACCCAGAGGAGTATTGTTATTCGGAGAAAAAAAATAGTGTTTTAAGATGGCCGGGGACCGCTTTGATCGTAGGCATATAAACGATCGTAAACTCGAAATAAATTGCCGCAGCTGTGATTCAATCGGACGATTTTTTCCTCTTCATTTTTACGCGTTATTATTACTATTATAATACAAGCCGTTTTTTTGTCTGATGTTGATGCGCGACTATTTTTATAACTAGATTAAGGGTCCAGATTATATATTCGAACGAGCACAAAATACGGTGTATAAATACATAATCTTTTGTTTGTTTTGATATCGCACTCTTTGTTTTATCATCATCAGGATTAATTAATTGCCATTTTACCAAAATATCAATCTATTTATAACTACATATTCGATTTGGTAGAAGAACAGCGTTAATTAATATCATTCTTTGCAAAGTAGCTGCGATTAAATTCAACATTGCTTAAATTCCTTTTCTTCAAATGAAAAATTAACTTTTGCTTGAAATTTTTAGTAGTAGAAATGCGTTAAAACAATAAGTTAATTAATATTCACACATTGATATGTAAATATTTTCATTATTAAATCGCGCCGAATGAAAACATTTTTATTGTAGCAGCGTGTGCACATTGAGGGGGGCCTTCACGACTCCCTTATAATTTTTTTATTACCGCGCTTTTAAATACCAACAACGAGCGAAACAAAACGACAGGAGGGTGTACACCAACAGCAATGTGCAGACGCAGAAACCAAATGCAATTATGAAAATGTGACTTAATGTTCATGAGATTTATGGTTCGACTTAAATATATTAATTTATGAGCTTATCTTCGCTCTCGGCTACAAATACGAAACAACTTTTATAATTCATTTCATTCAAAAGAGAAGAATTACACATACGCGCACACACACATATATACAAACACATACAAATTCCTAAATATATGCGATTTCTACACAATCTATCTTTTATACATCAACATCGCACGATTTTGCATACAGTAAATTATAATTTTACGCGTTATATAAAGCTAAACTATGCCGACAAAATCTAAGATTGAAAACATTTGTCTAGGAACGCATCAAGTATAATTACTAGCTTTTAAAATAGAAATACACGAATCATAATCTACTGACAAACGCTAAAATTAAATCAATCATCTTCACATTCTTCCAACTACACAGCTTACAGAGCGCGAGCATTCGAGAGAAAAAAAAAACAACAAACAAAAAATTACCTTCACACAATGTGTCATGTGATTGTTACTATTATTATTTATAAATACAATCGTATTTATAGATTGGTTAATTAATGATGGATTGCGTCATTTATATCAGATATGTGATTTTTTTGCTCTTCATTTCTTTGAATATTAACGCGGCCAATTTATAAATAGAGTTTATCATATTTTTTTTCGGGAGCGTACTTTCGGAGAGACAAAAACACACAGTGTAGGTACCACGTGGCGGTTATTATGTTATTTTGTTTATTTATGGTTTCAGTTTTATGTAGGATGAAAACAAACCGCAAATTTAGTTCTATTAGAAGCTAATTTAGTGAATTCGGCTATAAATCTATGAAATATTTCAGCTTTCTGAGAAACGAATAAGGTTTATTGTAAAATTTAAATGAAGTATAGAAAATTTTAATTCCAAGAAACTATGGTATGTTTTATTTTAACAACCTGTGTAATAAATTTTTTATGTATTTTTTTTGTTAAACAATATGTAAAATTCATATTAACTTAACGAATATGGATATTATAAATATAAAGAAGTTGGGAGTATAAAAAAAAATTTATTAATTGTGAAAATGTTGGTAATTTATGATTTTGGCAATAATATTCTTCATCAAACGAATGTGTTTTTTCTCATACATTATATATAAGTTTTAGTTTTAATAATCGTAAAAGATATAAATTTCCAAAGCGAAAATTTTACATAAAATAGTTTTAATTAACTTTTACGATAGGTTTGACTCATAAATTATATTTATAAATATTGAAATATATTAAATGCGATTATTATTAGATGCTACTCTAAAATTATATCGTACATTTGCAATAAAAATGAATAGAATAAAAGAAGAAATTTTGTATTGATGGAAATATACAGAGTATTAAAGTAAAAGTGAAGTAAATCACACCGTAAAAGCTCACTTTTAATGCTTCTTGATGTTAATGTTGAGCATCGTTTTTATGCTAACCACAAAAAATACACGTTTATAAACGTTAAACTTTTTGCTACGTTTCAAATTGCAGCCATCTAATATTTTTTTTTGCATATAATAATAATTTAGTGGTAGTGATCTCAAAAAGGGTTAAAGTTTAATATTATCTTTATAATATAGCAAAATTATAGACGATTGCATGTCGTCACGATATGCCTCTTTTCTATACCCATTAGCTTTTGCACTTGAACTCTCTCAAACAACAGCAGCCAGTTGTAGTTTCTTTCTTGTCCACCTTTTTTTCTGCTATTCTAAAAAGCGTGGTTTTCACTGAAAAAAAAATATATGCTTGCTTGTCTATACGTCTGTGTGCATTATAATAATATCGATTTGCACGATATTTAATAGAAATTTACTTTTGGAATTTGCAATTGTCGACAATCAACAGGTACGCAATTACATCGGCGCAAAGTGCACAGACCAAAATTGATCAATTTTCTTGGAATGATTTTCGCAAATGTACAATTTGTTTTGTATAAATTATACATTATTAAATGTAGTATTTGGGGGGAAAAGAAAATTATTGCAATTATCTAATTTGGTAGCAGATGAAAAAAAAAACTAAATTGCTTAAACGCTACAATGAACGTTCGGAAAGTTTAATTTGATGAAAAAAAGCTTAGCTTTAATTGATTATCGCGCAATTACGTTTTAAATAATTTTTTTTATTATAATTAGTACGTCGCTTTTACGATCGTTATTAAATACCTTGCAAAATTTATAATTGCTAAGAATAAAATATGTTTCTTCATACACACAGACATTAAAAGTTAAACATTAATGTCGAAAAATGTTAACATTTTGAGTAAATTGATCAATTTTCTCAAGACAACAGCAGTTTGAACGAAAACACTTTGTTAGGATAAATTATACATTTGGAATACGAAAAAAAGAACTAAATATTCGTTTATGCAATTATCTAATTTGGAAGCGGTAGCAGATGAAGAAACGATTTCGCCAATTGAAATCCGCCCATGTGGGAAAGATTTGTGTGCACCGTTTCGTGTGTGTGTGTTTGTGCTCGCGCGCGCTCGCACCTTTTTTTAGCAGGATAAATATGATTTATATCAAAATGTGAATACAATGTTATAAAATAATGCGCTTTGTGGTCGGTTCGCGACGGCTAGACGTGTGTATTACTGGTTTGATTAATAAATGTCACCGAGTATAAGTTATAGTTTCAGTGTGGCCGTCTCACCACTGCAATAGAGTGTTATTTTACGACCCCCGTTCCGACGGAATGTTCATCACCATAAAAGAACTGTTTGTTCTTTATGTATCATTTGCTGTTCTACACCATGCTTGATCAAAGCGTTCACCATTTGATCTTTTCAAACATTGTATTATTTCAAACAGATGATTATTTATTAATACGGGAGAAAAAGTGCGTTCATCTATACATATATATCATATAGCTACATACATACATACATGTTTCCTCTATTATTATTAATTATTATTATTATTATTATTATTATCGCTATGGCATGTAACCTTAGAAGACCCAAAATGACAAAATTTGGCTGCGAGCCAATTTGTTTATAAAACTGAATCAGCGTGTTTGACAAAAGCTGTCTGCTACTAAATTGTTTGTTTTCAATTAATATTAATTACATGTTTTTGCTTTATTTCCAGGCACACCAATCAACAGGCTGCCCATAATGGCAAAATCAGTATTAGATCTCTACGAGTTGTACAATTTGGTGATTGCGCGCGGCGGCTTAGTCGACGTTATCAATAAGAAACTGTGGCAGGAAATTATCAAAGGATTACATTTACCATCCTCAATCACATCGGCTGCATTCACACTTAGAACACAGTAAGTCGCATCAATCAATCATTCACACGTCTAGTTTGAAGATTTTCGCGTTTTTATTAGGCGGCCAGAAAGAATGCAAGGTGCATAAATTTAGAGCCAAATTAAATTTGATATCTATAGATTTTAAGAGTAATCTGTCAACCGTTGTAGTCGTCTTAATATAGAACGGATCATTTATCTAGACAGAGGAGCTTGTCATATGTCAGACACTGCACATATAAATAGTTTCAACGAAATGAAGAAAACAAGGTTATAGAAATCTATAACAACATTAAAATTGTACGCGCATTAATTTTTTCCACCCACATCTAATTGTCCATTTTTTTTCCTTTTCGTTAAACATAACATTTCTTTCTAACATTACAGATATATGAAGTATTTATATCCATATGAATGTGAGAAAAGACGTTTAAGTACACCAGCCGAGTTACAAGCGGCGATTGATGGAAATCGACGCGAAGGACGTCGCAGCAGTTACGGTCAATACGAGTCAGTTCAGCGATCTCCAAATCCATCACAAATGTCACCATTGTCGTTAGTCTCTCAACAGCAGCACATCGCCGCCCGCATGAATTCTGTTATGAGCGGCGGCATCGGCTTACATAATGGTGCGCACCATCCCAGCCATCCTACACCAATGGGACAACCATTAAATTCTGGTCCTTTGCCAGGTTTAGCACCTAGCGAATTCGAGGCCAGAATGATGGAGTACGTGAAATTATTGAATAAGGAAATGCGGAGCTCGGCTTCGACGCCGCCGCGACAAGGCGACTCATCACCACCCAGTGCCACATCGCCGCTAAATCCCCTAGAAATGTCACGCATGACATTGTGGAATTTATACAATAACAATCAGCCGCAGGTTGAACCGCAAAAGGAGGCGCTTAATCTATCAGACTCGTCGCCGCCGGCTGTTAAGCGCGAACCAGAAATGAGAGAATCGCCGCCACCTCCTAAGAAGTTCCTCAAAGATGAAGAGGAACAGTCCAAAACCATATCTCCGAGTACCCATATTAAAATAAACAGTCGAGGTAAGTTAATTCACCACCACTACCAAATGTTCATTGAGCAAATGATTAATTTTTTGTGTTTCTTTTGTGTTTCAGGAGATGCTCGCAATGGAGATAATTCGCTAGTTGTAAGTATGGAATTGAATGGCGTTACATATCAAGGAGTTTTATTCGCACAAACGTCCGCAACTGGTAGGACTGCAGTTGCGTCATAAATTACATAGTTCTTATTTAAACACTATAATAATAATTAATTTCTTCCTAAGTACACTCTATAATTGTTAAGTTCAAACATAGATATGACGCTTCTAAGTTCAATGTGTATCATTTTCATAATTATCTCGTGTTTAAGCACAAATTTATGTATGTGAGAGGCTAGTAGAGCTTGTGAATGTGGACATAATCATAGAATTCAAGTTTTTTAATCATGTATTAAAATTTTAATTAAACTATAATTAGAATTTTAATATTTTTAATTTTTGATATTATTGCCAGTTGTATATGTCAAGATAATATTTATTTTGTTTATTGTCTGTATAAGATTTTTTATTGTTCCAAATTTCAGTATTTTTAAGTGTTTCATTATTACGTCTTCATACATTTTATAATTGGTATATGAAGATTCTATTTTATTTAGATGTAGATGCAACATAATCAGTAAAATTGATTGATTGTTCTTTTTTTAAATGAAAAAGAAGAAAATATATATTGAATTATTATATGTAAACGAAAAAAAAAGAACATCTCTGCCCATTAATTGATCATTTTTTACTTACTACTTACATATGTAAATATTATAAATATTAATTAAAAGAACAGAAATGAGCAGTAATTTTTTTAAGTCCTCAGTCGTGTGAGTTTGTGAGAATTTTAATCGTTTCATGTTAGTACCAAAAAAAGACTGTTATTTTATGAATTTTATTATTAAATATTTTTTGTGAGTATTGGATTGATATAAGTATTTATAATTTTACGTTAGTGTATTTATAAAAACAAAAAAAAAATGATTAAATATATTAGAATTAACGTGTAGCAATATTAGATACTAGTTTACGTGTTAGACGAAAAACAATATGTAATATAAAACAATATATTGTTCCAGTTTATAGTGATTAGTGAAGATAAAATACATAAATGATGTTCTTTTCATTCTTTTCGCAAGCGTAATTTTAACCCTGAATAATTGATTTACATTAAAATAATATTGTACCATCTCAGGGATTATGTTTGAAAAGTGAAAAATTCCTGCATTTGTGTTCTAATACTGCTTAGTTAGTTAATAATAATTTATATTAATGAAAAATTAACATAATTTTCATGTACATACCAGTTTTTAGTAAACGTTCATCACGATTAAATAGAAAAACAAGAAAGAACATAAAACTTTGCTTGAAAATTATTCTATCTGCTGTCTTTATATCCTACTTTAATTATTTTATATATTTTAGTTTAATAAGAATAAAAAGTACAAAATTTTGAGTTTCAGTGATAAAATAAATATAAGTTTAACCATTCGCTCATAGATGTCGCTGAATAACAAATGAATTCAAACGAATTCAAAATGTATTAATTATTTTGTTAGAAAATGAGTAAAATATTATTAAATTGCAAATTAAACGTATGTGCATTATTATGATCATATCAAATAAGCATAAAAGAGTATTTGTTATTGTGTATTTTAATTTTTTTATGTAATACTTTACTAATTTAAATAAAGAGGGCGCACGTTTCAAAGCTTAGCGCAGCCATTTTATCTATTTTCAAACTCGCATGTTCTCCTGTTACGAAACCTGAAGAAATGTGTAATATTCACGAAGAAGACCAGTTAGGCGCCCCCAGAACAGCTTTGACATCTAACCCATGTAAGCGACTCTGCGCAAGACTGATGGGGAGTGAATTTCGGAATAATAAACAATAAAAAAGTATTATCAAATATGCTAAAATAAACATTATTAGTGGTTTTTGATAATATTCATCCCCATAGCTATATTATGTTTAAAAATAATGTTTATTACCTAAAAAACTATTTGATTTTTCGGATTTTTTATTGCATTCGCCCCTAGTATCAGATAGCTGAACTCAGACAGCAGATCAACACTTATAATAGCAGTTAAACATAGAAATAATTATATCATATATTTTAACACATATAAATGTAATTATATTATAGTAATATAATAAAATTGTATATATAAATTTGTATGATAACTATATTTTTTGGGTACAGAACGTTTAGATGTCGCTTGATGATGCGATCATGTAATGCCGCCACTACCTTTTATGCTAGATTCCTAATACAAAAGTTGAAGAAATGTGTAATATTCAAGAAGAAATGTATTCGAGGATGAGTTACATTTTACATGCATGTAAACCAAATTTGAATTTTAAAGTTTTCACTACTACGAACAACTAATATAAATGTATTCATTGGAACAATGTATTTATCATATTTATTACGCGGTTTGAACCAACATCTCGAGAAATTCTTTTAATGCATTCAAGTATTTTTGATTAATCTAATGAGTGAGTATAAAATACCTACTACACTCAAAATAGCGACCTGGGTATGTTATTGAGAGAGCCTGATTTGTTCCAATCTGCAAGTGCAACGATAAAATAATAATTTTTGCCAACGTTTCACTGCGTTTCACATTGCGCATTAAGGCTACCTTTGTGATAATAGCCAAACTAAAGTTTAGCGTAGCCATAAACTAAGTGATTCCCATCATTTCCATGCTATTCATGAATTAGAAAGACGTGCAGTTACCGTTTTTATGAAATTGACCTCTAGGTTTGTTTTATTAGACATGTTGAAAACTGTCTAATGTAAATCCCGTAAATCCAAATAGTTTCGGACGTCACGATGCAACCGATGCAACAAATCTCGACAATGAAGTCATTTTGACGCGTTCGACTTTAAATTTGTTATTTGTAAAAACGAAATTTGTTAATGTCCGAAACTTTTTGAATTTCCATTAGACAGTTTCCAACAAGTCTGATAAAACAAACCCAATATGTAGATTTTGTTTTATGTAGTATGGCTTTACACTACCAGATGTTCTTCCATCCTCTGGTATTTGGGTTGCATATAGAAAACAATTATAACATGCATTAAATGTGTTCTATAAGCGACACAAAGTTTTTCATATTAAAATATTCATAGATAATCTAAACTGACGTACTACAGTAAATTACGATTTGCATCAACACGCTAGACTGTTTAACACATAAATCGTTTTGAAAATGATTATAAATGCATTTATGAAAAAAATTGTTAGTGTGGATTAATAATATAACAATCTTAAGTAATTCTATTGATTTTTCGATAAACAGCGGTGCGATGTGTATACCAAAATTATATTTGAGTCGATACTGGACCGCGCACGCTCATTTTTCAACTTTAAGCGGGTTGTGGATCAACAGGCGCTTGTTTTCCACGAGCAACGCCACTTGCCACCCGCTCCCGACACAACACTCCGAAAAACTCGAGGAAACTTGGTTCAAACTTATTGTCGGATGATAAACGAAATGGTAAATTAATTCATCACACAAATATACAAATATACCTTATTCTGATTGCGTTTTTATTTATTTTTAGCTGCGAAAGGATGTGTTGATGATAGTACATTAAGTGAAACATCTATGGGGTGCTCCCCTAGTTTGCTCTTCGAGCAAATACATCGCACCAGCGTGTCGCAGCAAAGCGCATTCAAGAAGGTGACTAATAAGAAAGGTAGGTACCTATTGCAACAGGTGTCATTATTATCATATATAATATAACAATAGATTTTCGGTGTGTGTGTTTTTTTTTCGTGTTGTATGTTGTATGCGAGCGCGCACAAGTCGTTGCACAATTTCAAATTACTAATGACTTATAAATATATTACATAATCGAGCAGTTCAATGCCGTCGCGATTGAACGCAAGATGCAAACTTAATATAAAATAAATTTTTTTATGTGTATTGTAGTTTTGTGAGCGCAGCGCGCAAAGAAAGTCTTACTTTAAACGACGCGTTCGTAGCCGTAGCACACAGTCACACTTTTTCCTACATACATACGTATTTTGAGCGCTAATTTATTATTATCTTATCGTTACCCGTTATATGAGCGATGCTATACAGTGATAACAGCGCATTTCTTAATTTAATTTATTAATTAGTGTTTGTGTGGTGGTTTTTAACGGACAACTTTGCGCGCTTAAATGGATTTAATATGATCATACAACAACTGGATGATTTGCTCGATATGGATGATGAAAATCCCGGTAATTAGTAATTAATGCTACATTATTCTAATGAAAAATTGCGCGTTCGGAATCTAGTGTGTGTTTGCAAGCGTGCGCGTACATTTGACGTAAATGGGAAAATTACTTTGTTGAGTGTGTGTGTTTTGTATAGATGTGTGTATGTGTGTATGTGTGTATGTGTGTATAGATAGATGTATTTGTGTTGATGTTTGCGCTTGTTGTTATGACTATTGTTTGAAATTTTAGCACTTATTTGGGATTTTATTCACAAATATAGACTTTACTATATGCCTTACTTACGTTGCAATTTATGGGATTAAATAGCTTTATAATATTCTGCGTATATCATATTTATTTCCCTCTGCTGTGTTTTTATTACGGCAAAAACTGCATATGCAAGTGGAAGATTGTTTTTAATGCATTCAGTGATACTGTTTTTCATTTAGCTTATGAAACGTGCTCGAAATTAATTATTTTTTTTGTAAAACATTGCTTTTTTATTATGCTATTTGTACGTATAAATTTTTATGACAAGTTTTATTATTTTTATGGAATAATGACACTTGTATATTGTAATTATTCGATATAATTTAGCTTTATATTCGCAGAAACAAATGACGAATAACGAATATAATGCCGGTTGAAAATTTTATTAATATAAATGTTCATTTAGCAAATTATTTGTTTACATGCGTCTAAATACCTTGCAATTTTGCTGTGAAACACCTTTTTGTTTTGTAATAAAATAGTTTAAATTACACAGCATATCGATAACTCTAAAAATATGCATGTTATCGTTTATAGTTTAATAATATTTTATTTATTAGAATAAATATATACACCTATATATCTACAGTTTCACAAAACCTATACAAATAAATTAATGCTTAATTATTGAATTCCAGCGTTATTACTAATTAATATTTTTGCAATAGAAGCTGGCAAAAACACACACATACATATATATATATTATATATATATATATATATATATACATATACATATTGAAATATATCGCTTGCAAGTTTACAAAACTAACATAAAATTTTTATGACTATAAATATGTATTAAAAAAAAATTGACTGAATAAATTGTTAGAAAATAATATTTTGCTTTTGGGAGTGTTTACATTTAACTTTCTCGGCCATTTATTCGCATCACATTCAATTGAATCAATCGTATGGTATACATATGTTACTTACATACATAGAACATAGTATAGTAACAACATAATAATAAATTGATGAATTGATAACATGTTTTATTTTATTTTAATGATACATTTAGTCGATGGAGCATAAATATTATTAATATCTATCTATGCTACAATTAATAGACTATATTCGAGTGAATAGCAAATTTATACACATATTTATAGATACGATGATTTATTGATTAGTTTTTTTTATATATAATATGTAGCTTTTGACATTGTCTCCAAATAAAATTATTTCCATGTTCCATTAATCACTTTGTAATAAAAAGGCATTAGGAACTTTAGTTTAAGAAGCTTAGAAATTGTATTTTTAAAACAAAAAATCGAAGAAGCGTAAGATGTTGCTGCCATTGCCGCTGCCGCTGTGCAATGAACGAACGAACGAACTTAAAAACAAGTACACTTTAACAGTGAACGCAAAAAAGTGCATTTAACTTAATGGAGGATTGTTGTAGTTGTCAACATTTTCCCCAAATGAAAATCGCGCGCTCTCACTGATAGGGAATTATTTCACATTGATAGGTATTAATATTTCTACGTGTTGCGTTTATATATGTATCATTTAATTTAATTAAAATGCGGAGTTAATTTTGTTAATAACTCACGCTGGAAGCTAATCAATATTATTATTAATTCATCGCGCAACAGTTTGTGTTTGTTTATTATGCATGCTCAAAGTGAAAAAAACACGCTCCTATTTAATTAAATTTATTTTATTCGACGTAAATATTTTTTGCGCGTATACCTATCTACCATATTTTATTCGGTTAGTGAAATTAATTATCGAAAGGCAATATTTTTAATATTTACGCCATATTTCATTCCATTTACATATGTATTTTTACTTTGCTGATTTATTTATTATTATTTTGGAAAATGCCTGTAATCACAGTTTGAAATAAATTTTTAGTTGGGCATAATTGCAAGGCTGAACTAATTAAAAGTAACGCGGGCTGCCACATGTGAGAACGTTGTTATTTGTTCAATAAAAGTTATTTGTTTATTGGTAGGTACTGTTAATGTAATTAAAAGTTTCGAATTTTATTAATCAATACATTCATATTGTACAAAAAATGTTGCTATTGAAACATTTCATTAACATTTTTTAATTGAACATATATTTTTTTTAATTTCTTTTTTATAATGAACATGTAATTTCATCATACGCAAGAAACTTTTAAATAATTTATCTTGTTTATCGTTATGAACTTAACATTTGGTAAATGTTTAATTAAAACATTAGGCCAACCTTTAAAATCTTGTCGGTTTTTAATACTTTTAGACATAAAATTCAACTAATTATCCTAAATTAACTCATTTGGAAGCCTTGAGTGGATATTGAATTGCATTTTTATTTTAATTAATCAGCACTGCCGCGTCTTTTCTATTAATTAGCACCATTTAAGAGCGCGTGTTGGGCAATTATCAATAATCAAATAATATTAGATTATTCAGCGAGTCGTATAGCTTAGAAAACACATATAACAAACTGTTTTCGCCTTGTTCGCCTTTTGTGAGAGTGACATTTTGATAAAAATCTTGAAATTAGAAGGTGAATGCTTTTACAAATTTGATTTATTACGATTAATTTTTGTCTATTGTTGTATAACATAACAGAGAAATTTTTTATGATTTATTATCCGCGGTGCGAGTTAGAGAAGGATGAAAAGTTTCTAGATAGATGTTAATAATTTGCATACGTAATTGGCGAGTGTCACTTTAGCTGTAATGCTAATTGGTTGGGACGCAATGAAAGAATGTATTATTACGTATTTTGATTGTTTAATTAACTAACTATGCTTTATAAATTAATTTGACATTTTTAGTTGTATATGCTAATGATGAATTTATTACCATTCGTCAAATTTTATTATTCTAATATGACTTTTACATGATTTCGCTGTCTTTTTGCTTATGAAATTTGATTGATAATTAGCTAATCTAATAGATAAAGCACGTTTTAAATACTAGTATAATAATTTCAAGTATCTAAAAGCTTTTTGTCTGTCAATATTTCAGCTTTCTAATTTCTTTGAAAATATGTAATTCAAAATTTATTATTTATTAATAATGAAATATTAACTATTATTTTAAAGTAGAGCACACATTTAAATATATCAAAATTGACAGGTATTGTGAAAGGGAAATTGATAAAACGCACCGAAATTTAAATTAAACACCACAATATTTGTTTATTACATTCGAAACGTTGCATGTTTTTAATGTATTTGAAATTATGAATCATTATTGTTCCTATTAAGTTTTATTTGCCAGCGTTAATTAATTTTTGAGAAATATTTGATGTAATATTCAGCTTTGTCGAACTTTTCATAAATGCGTAATTTAAATATTTTTTTTACCAAGTCTCTGGAATTTTTGTTTGATACTTATATTAAATTTTTTGCCGTACGGCGAGATGAGATTTTAAAAATTCTTTCTTTTATTAACGTATTGTAAGTGCGTTTCTAAACAAAATATTAAAATGATATTATCGCTAGGTTTTTACAGCATTTCTTATGTAATTACTATTAATCAAGTTTCTTTTAAAAAATATATACATTTATACACGACAAATTTAATTAAAGCAGCATCGAACACAAAAGAAGTAAATTTGTAGACTGTTTTTGCCTCCTTCTTTTCGCTTAATTATAAATTCTTGTAGAGTAAGTTAAAGTCTTGTGTATTTGTTTTAAAGCAGCTTTAATTTGCGTTAATCTTTATTACTTTATTTTTGTTTGGACGTAATAACAAAAACTATTTCTCATTGAAAACAACATACCTAAATTCCATTACTACACAAAAAGAGAGAAAAAAACTAAGTAGATCATGTTTTTTAAATCAGAATTCTTCAATACGTACATAAATTGAATTAACTCTCGAATAGTCAATTTTTTTATTTGGTTTCCTTTAAATGATGCATTTCTGTGTGCTGTGGTGCTGTGCTGTTGTGAAATAAACTGGCTATCAGAATTTATAATGGCACATGTCGCTGCACAACAGCGTTTTATTAATTGCTTCAATAGCGGACAAAAATGAAAAAATAACGAGAAAATCGGTAGCGGAGCTGCTTTCGATTAGCAAACTACACCAAAAGCAATTAACAATTCATTACTTTTGCATAGGCAACGATTAATAAGAATTGTTCGTTTTGATGACTAAAAACGAATATGAGCATCAGAATACAAGAAGCATTGCCGCGTATTACTGTTTGTCATTTACGAATGTATTTGAAATACAATATTTTGTAACATGCAACTATTACTAACTGTCTGAAAATTTAAATAGACCAAGATAAATATTTACCTTCGTTATAACACTTTATACATACATACGTGTACTATGCATAACATAAAATAAGTAAATTATGCATTGTTTTTAATTAATCATATGATTAGTTTTGCCGCTTTATCAAGGCGCAATTAAAAGTTATGCAGAGTTTTCGCCATGTAAAAGCCGATTAGACTCAATTCCTAGATCCGGCAATTAATAATTTGGTATTAATTTCGTGTACGAATCAACTTGTTGCACGTCACTTTTTTGTTTTTTTTTTTGGCGGAGAAAGAGCGAATCCAACAAGTTGTCTTTAAACAGCGCGCATTTTTTTATTTGGTCAACAACGTGCGCAACATCGGAGCGACTTTTCCCTGCTTCTTTCATCATTACGATTCCCTTATTTCCATTCGCACAACCTGTTATTATAAACTTGTTCAGCCAACTTGCGTATGTGTGTAATGTTGTTCACGTCAAATTATTGGAAATGTTCATGATTAAGGAAATTGAAAGTTTTTTTTCTCTCCGCACATTATAAAGGCAAAAAACTTTTACTCGATGGCCTGGTGAACGACAACATGATGTTGATAATATTATAAGAGCTGTGCGCGGCGCAAAGACAGTTGGAGAGAGCGTTATTAAAACTTGGTTTCGAACACAATCTCAGACATTGTCTTATCACAAACTTTGAATAGTTTATGGAACAATGTTAATTTACTGTTTTAAAGATGTGTGTATTAGAACGTTGGTGGATTTTCGTTATCTTTACCAAACATACATCTTTTTAATTGGGTAAATAGAAAACTATTAAAGTTTGTCTACTTGCTGTGTTCAGTGTTCTAACCGTTCAAATTATCAACTTCTGAATTGTGTTTAAACTTGATAAATAGTCTAATGCGTTAATAAGACGTATTAAATTAATGCAACTTGATGTGCTTAATCAACAATTTATTTTTAAATTCACTATTTAATAAATTACGTTACGCCGTGCCGTTAAAAATACCTTTAACCTTAAACAACTCAAAATTTATTGAAGGCAATTTAATCAAATTTTATGTTGCAACCATAATTCGCTTTATTACATCAATAAACATTAATAATTTATTTTTAAAATATAAACCATGATTATTTTAACATATTGGTTCATATGTGTGAAAATGAGTGAGTGTATGTTGTGCATGTGTGTGCAAGTGTGAAATGCATTTAATCAATTTATATCAAATGTTTAACAAAATGTATTTTAATTAAAATCGACTGTGTAAATTACAAGATAAAGCCGTTTTGGTTTTGGCATTGATTGTACAAAATTTCCCACACAACACAACACAACACTTTAATTGAGAGTTATCGGAGCGTACAATTTTCAACTTTTGGCATATTGAAATGCAGCGCAGCTAAACTGCATATTATAGCTCGTCATATGAAACAGGCGAGATATAAATTTTATTATAAAATGTGCTGAATTAAATTTTCATAATCATTAAACAAAAAAAAAACGCTTTTAAATGTTGTATGTGTATAAGTCTTATCTCTTTTCGTCAGAATCACGGACAGTTTTATGTAATTTAAATATGCGTATTTACATAAAATAAGAGAATTCGCTGTATTTTCATTTTTTTAAATAATCATGTTGAGATTAAATTAAAATTATTTTCAATGACAAAATGGATTTTATCGTCGGGAGTGTATTATATTTTTTTGTTATTGATAATTAAATTTATTGTTTTACCAATGCTGAAATTATTCATATAGAAAATTGGAAATTAGTTTTGTTGTTTCCATTATTTATTATTATAACCTCAACAGCCAGTTTTTATGATAAACAACTTTATTTAATTATAAAATATCAAAGGGAAAATGCTTTGTCTAAGTTTTTCTCAAGCTTCGAACGCATTTTTGCTGTTGTTGTGCATTCATTAATTTAGTCAATTAAAAAGTTGTACTTACATCAATTTTATATAAACAAATTGTTGATGTATGGTAGATTGTATATGAGTTTATTTATAATTTCATTCTTATTTATATATGCAATGCATTAATGATAAAGCAATGTAGATATGAGATGAAAAAGGCGACGTTAGAATTTATGGCAAATGGACATGCAACATTCAACACACAACTCGTAAAAATGGTTATAAGGCAGCTTTTTAGCTAGATAAGTTTTGCCCAGTTTTATTTATCGGATAAAGCTACATTCATTATTACCCAAGTGTTTTTAAGCAACTATAAAGCATTTTGTTAATTATATATAGAATAAAATATAATTTGATAAATGACAGTGCAATAAAACTGGTCGTATACTAAATTATTAATCAAATTTATATATTAAATTTTTTATGCCAAGTAATTGACCTGGTTTTAAATTACTATAAAATATTTCAATGAACTATAAAAATATTGAAATTATGGCGATGAAAATATTACCTACAATTTTAAAATTTATGGTTTGGACAAATTTGGATAGTCAAATAAATACAAGTATTATAATTTATTTATAGCTAGCTATGTATATGAATTTGAATTTGATTCATTTAATTTATTTATTGATTGTAATTTTATTAACTAGTAAATCAAAGTTTCTACTATTAAATAAACCTTTATTTAAATCTAGCAAGTAAAAAAGATGATTAATTTTGAAACGCCTCGAAGGTATATCTCAAAAAAAATAAATTTAAAATTATTCATTAACCAGCTCCTTTTTTATCTCATCCTCATTTTAAATTACATTAAACGTTAATCTCGTTCCTTTTAATTGCCACACTCGTCGCGTTGAAATCCAGTTGAAAGCATTAACAGCTTCTTTATCAGCTTGTAAATCGAAACCCGAACACACGCCACTCAACTAATTATTGTTTTTTAATTAATCTTGTTGTAAGAAATAATCGTACGATTATAGTATGCGATGCACACACACTTTTTATCATGCAGAGAAATATCTAATGTAACTTTAAAGCAATTTACGGCTTGCTGATTTGATTAGATGATGCCGGTGAGGAAAAATGATGAACGCACCTGAATTGGAAAGCGGATTATGTTTGAGGCCATGTGGAAAATTATCATGTGCAAATTTAGGATTCATTGGGTGTTAATAAGCTTTACATTCTAAATCTATTTGTTCTGGTATTTTTACGTACGATTATTATTATTCTCCTGATGGCTTTATTAAGCGTTTGATTAATGGTTGTTACTTTCAAGTTACGTTGCATTTCATCAATTCTCTTTATTATTATCTCATAAATGATCGAATTGTAGCTACATTGATGGATAATACATTTTTTATAGATTATTGATCAAGGAATGATTAATGTAATGCATGTATTAATAGAAATCGTTATTATTAATCACACAAATTGCTGATGAAATGATGAGAATTTTTTAAATGTTAATCTAGCCAGAGTGTTCGATTAAACATGATACCTACTTGTATCTAACTACAATAATGTCTAAAAAACATCTGATTTACTTGTAAGGATCATAAAATCGGGTGGGTGTTTTTTGCAACGAATGGCTTTTAATTTTACTAACGAATCCGTTGCTGTTTGCATCCATTAACATCCATTAATAATTTACTTTAAATCTAAAAAAAGCCATCCTGCCAATATAAAACCTAATATGTAATCTTTTCGTATCGCCGCTAACTAAATGAAAGCTATGTATGAATCAATCACATATTCGTTTTATTTATAACTCTATATATCATAGATGTTTGACTTATTCCGAGTGAAAATATTGTCAAAGCAATACGATTGTAAATCATTCAGTCGACATTCTATAATTCTAAAATTGTTTAATGACGTAATTTGTACTTACATGCAGCGAAAAAATATTTGGCAAGCAATCATTTGATTGGCTGTTTTGAAACGTGATAAGTGAATTTCTAATGATGTGATTTATTGGTATATTATATTCTAATAATTCAAATTTAGATTTATTCTAATAATAAATTTAGTATGATGTTGATATTAAGTGACCGTTTTAATCCAGATATAATGCGTAATTTATTGCTACTAAAATGAAAAGTTCATTTTATATTTTGCTGAACAATATTTCTCATTTATTTTTTAGATTTATTATTAGAGAAAAAAATTTATATACCTACCTATCACTCGCTATTTTTATCGATTATGAGCTTTAATATTGTTTACGTTTTAGCGATTTAAAAATATATTAATCATTTTTAAAAGATTACGTGGGTGGGTAGGTATATTGCATATTTAACTTGCAACAATTGAAAAAGAAAATTACTTTTATATAAAACTCGCCGACGATGAGAAAATTAAGAATTTTCGCCATGGAAATATTCTATAAGGTATTATAATTAAAATTTTAAGATAATCCTTTATGAATCCAAGCGTTTTATCATGTAATTTACCATAACATTATGACATTTTCATTAATATTGCAAAAAAATACGGCATCATGTAATTTGCTGCTTTGCAGAATTCACAAATCACATTTCACTACAAAATAGCATTTTTGACAAACAAAAAAAACAACTGTGGAATGATAAATAGATATAAGCAAAGCTCATTTTATCCCCCCACACATTGAGACAAAAATCAAATCAAATCGATCGCACATTTCGCGAGTGGATGATGTGTCATTTAAACAAAGACGATACCCTCAACCGGAATTTATGCACAATTATTTGCGACACACTTTTTCTTGAACGTACATCATTTTCAAAACCGCTTCTAACAAGACTGCTTTATAGTCAATTGTACCGTTAGATTGCACAGAATTTTTTCACTGTTTTCAAATATTATAATATTCTCGTTTTGAAAATCTTTACATTTCCTTTTGTATTCTTTGTCGAATTGATATTCGACGACGAATTTGTTTTTGTCTGAAAGAAAGTTTCTTTAATAATATGTTTAAACGTACTGTATTTTTGGGTGGAGATAATTATGCATTAATGAATTGTTGCTGTTATATAAAAAAAATCCTGCTCGATTAGAATAGAATCTAATTTGGTTGAGTCGTTCAGGACTAGCATCAGTTTTTACACGGAAGGAAGGAATTGTTTATGAATGAATAACATCGGCTACTGTAATTATTATTCGAATTTAGGAATTATAGGGGATTGCAAAACGGTTATCAACATCTAGTAAACGGAATCTATATTCGGATAGATCATTTGAAGGGGTTATATAAGAAGCAAATTCAACATTTTTAAAGTCGGAGTATTCATATGATCAATATCACTGATGTCCAATAGTTTTAATTGAAATTAAATTAATGGATTATTTAATTCATCTAATATATAAAGTAATTTTAAGCTTGTAGAGCAATAAAAATTAGAGTTACAGCAAGAAGGATATTCAACGAATTTGTTTGGTCTGAAAGAAAGTTCCACTAATAATATGTTTAAACATACTGTATTTTTGGGTGGAGATAATTATGCATTGATGAATTGTTGCTGTTATATAGAAAATTTTAATGAAAGTCATCATTGAGTAACGATTCCTATTATAAAGTATTGATTTCTATCACCTCCAAATAAATTCAAGTATAAGCACGTAGCTTATTATTGCAAATACCGATAGAAAAAACATCATATCTATTCAGTCACGCTACTCTATGCTATCGCGGTAAAGAAAATATTTAATGATTAAATTTTTCACTAGAATATTATATTCGGATGAAAACCAAACGAATAAAATCGATAATCCTCTGGAAAATTAATTAAGCCATTTGATAGGTTAAACAGCATTAATTATATTGTCAATTCTTACCAAATGAAAACCGCAAAATCTTCATCAGCTAACAAATAAACTATTGAGCGAGCAATCAAGCTTTCAACCTTAATAAGTCGATCACCGGATTTCGTCTTTTTATGTGCGTTTAGGATAAAATCACTCACTCTGCTAGCGTAATATAAAAACATACAACGAATTAAATTTATTTTTGCGCACCATCGAACGAATTTTAATCAATCCATCGACCAAAGAGATCCACACTTTCATTTATTTTATATGCACAGTTTCTTTTTTAATTATCTCGTTCGTGATTGATTGCTCGCAATTCGTCATCGCAACTATTTAATTTGTTTATGTATGTGCATGTGAATGCAAAGCAATTAATTTTATCTCGTATAATTTCAATTTGTCCTAAATATGTGCGCGTTTTCATACGAATTAAAGAAACGCTCTTAATTGCGCACGTTTAATTATTATCTTAAAATCTCTTTTGTAATTTTAATTATCGATTTTTTTTGGTTTTAATTATTTTTAATTAGAAAGAAACGTTTGGCAACAATGACAGTGATAAATTGTAGTCTAGTTGTGCCCCCAAAAAAGAACTAGTATATCACAATTTTTGTTAACAATAATTATTTATCATTATTAGATTGTCAGTTAACCAAAACTGAAACTTTTCTGCTAGACACTGACGTGTCGGTTAGGCTTATTATGAAAATGAGATTGAGCTATAAATTATAAAATGTGGGCAATAAATAAACAGATGAAATTTTATGCAATTTAAATATGAGTCATTTAATTAAATCATTGGAGCTGTCAACTTTGATGCTTGAGGTTAAATAACTTATTAAGCAAAGAAGTTTAATTACCTACCTGATTCTACTAATCTACGCATAAATTATTGCATTTTAACTAATCTACTTTTATTTATTCCAAATTCTCACTTTTTAGAATTTTTATCTAATCTATTGCTGTATAATTATTTACTTAAACACCAGCAGACAATAATAGGTAGGCATATATTTTCATTTTGAGCAAATGCTTAAAATGTTACAGTTGTACGTAAAAAAATCCATTGAGTGAAAAATTGTACGCAGAGAATTTTCTCATTTTTAAGAATTAGGTAAAATCCACATAAACGACATTATTCTTTGTTTCAAAGATTGCAAAGAAACAATGTAATTTATCTTTTACATTCATTCCGGATGCAAATGTAGTCATTTTAAAACAGCCAAAATTATTTTCTGTGAAAGTTATGGTAATATTTTTTTATTTATCATCAAGTTTATAGTGTGTAAGTTTATTGTTCGAGGTCTGCAAGTATAAGAATATGCAATTGTACTAATAGGTAACTGCAGTGTTTTCCAAACTATTGCGATCTGCATAGTTCTTCGATAGTTTCTGTCTACTGCGTATTAACGTTTCTTTAAAAATGTATATTATGTATTATTATTACATTAATAAGGGCAATAAGTGTTTGTATGCATAAAACGGGTGGTGTGATTTATCAAAATATTGATTAAACAACATCAAATCGAGCTGTATGGATTTGTTTTTTTAAGATTAAAATTCAGTAGCATTTTCATTTCAATTTTTTAAGTACCCATTTCCGGCCATTAAGTGTATGAATTTATTTATCTGAGATAAAGGTTAAGTTGCTGAACTAATTTCACTCATATAATTCTGATTTTCGTTAAAAAATGTGATACATTTGAATGCATTATAATTGTATATTATGAAATTATATATATTAGTAGAGTGACACGATTACCTCGCACTCCCTTATAAAGTCCTTTGCGTGCCACACGTTGGAAAACACTGGGTTACGACTAGAATTTTCAAATGCGT
This sequence comes from Adinopsis sp. GC000173, assembly GCA_030264715.1. NCBI lineage: Eukaryota > Metazoa > Arthropoda > Insecta > Coleoptera > Staphylinidae > Adinopsis > Adinopsis sp. GC000173. Next base: position 30,874 of record JARJDW010014526.1, on the reverse strand, counting down.
TGGTCGTACCTGGAGAGTGAACAAACTGGACATGGCTCTGTTTTAAAGGGCTTTGGAGTTACATGTACTATATACACTAGAGCACTATGTAGCTTCCCTTTGTGGTACTCAAAAAATGAATAAATAAAAATAGGTGAAACAGGATTATTAATTTAATTTAAAAAGCATACTCTTGTCTACTTTTTTTGTTGCAAGGTAAAAAAGTTTTTTGTTTGCATAAAAAACTAGTAGAAAACAATATTTGATATATTTACACTACCTAATAAAGGCAATTCAACGTAAATCATTATATAGATACATTTTGTGACAAGAAGGAAGTTCTGAGAATCTCACTTGTTACGATCATCCAACACAAGTATTTTTCGCGGAAAGTACTTTTTAATGTAATATGTAAACACAAATAATGATTTCTCAAAACTTAAAATTATATTTTTTTAGTTCTTTGTTGTTCTCTAAAACCTAGCAACGCTTTTTGTAGCAAAACTATCAATTGCTAAATAACTATGCATTATGTAGCTTCACTTGGTGGTACACAAAAAATGAATAAATAAAAATAGGTGAAACATGATTATTAATTTAATTTGAAAAGCATACTCTTGTCTATATTATTGTTGCAAGCTAAAAAAAGTTTTTTTTGCCTAAATGACTAGTAGAAAACAATATTTGATATATTTACACTACCTAATGTAAAGGATTTTATTGTATTTTTCATGACATTTTTAATGATATAATTAATTGCATAGGTACATTTTGTGACAAGAAAAATGAAGTTCTGAGAATGTAACTTGTTTTGATCATCCAACATAAGTATTTTTCGCGGAAATTACTTTTTATTCTGATATGTAAAACAAACAATGTTTGCTCACAACTTATTTGTTTTTTAGTCCTTTGTTGCTCTCCAAAACCTAGCAACGCTTTTTGTAGCAAAAGTATAAATTGCTAAATATAATTGCAGTTTTCAATAGACTTATATGATACATAGGTTGTATCTCTCGACGTAGCTTTATGATGTAACGTTATTAAAACCTAAACAATAGCAGAATTTTAATTACAACTCACTGATTAAGTACTTTTAAGTCATTTTAGATGGTGCGTTTCGGAACGTGCTGAATGTGATAACAACAGCCGATTTATAACATTATCTGTTATTATACGAAACGGCGACTACCATATATTAATGTACGGTTAGACTATCCGGCTAAGCTTATAAGGACGCCGGCGTAGATGACATTGTTGAAAGTCATTAGAACGTATACTAAACTTACAATCTTATTGATCTGCTTCCGAGATTTTTGAATTGAAACAGCTGATATGTGTCAATGCACATGTTTTGGATTCCAAATATTAAAAATAGTATATAATTTATAATGGCTATTGTATGTTGCATGACAATCCTATTTAATTATTTGGTTTAACATTTATTGTCATTTTAATTTGCAAACTAATCGGTTTTGACTGCAAATGTTACGAAATATTATAAGCCATTTTAATTCTATAGATGTCCATTATTTTATTAAGTTTATTTATCACTCTTTATATTTTATGCGCGGTCGTATTGAGATAAAGATAAAATTAAATAATAAAATTTCAAATTAGTAAATTAAAAAAATGATGGCAATACATAAATTCAACCTTATTCAGACATTAAACCATAGTTAATTGCACAAACAATTAACGCTTCATTTAATTGTAATCATTGAACAAAATCAAATAAATTAATCTGAAGCATGGAATCCAACTTCATTTTTCAGTCGCACCAAATTACACGCTTCAGTGTGAATAGAACACTCAATTAATATCAACACTATATTCGAATGCAATATTATATTTATTTTTAGATTAAATACGCGTTTTGAATTGTATAATTACCATCGAAATTCAATAAATCAAATCAACGAGACGGCAATATACTAAACATTCCTAACTTGGTGCGAATCGAATACGTAGAATCAACTAATTGACAACATTTATATTATAAAATAAATTGAATATTCTATTATAGATACGTTAAAATTTAATTCTTTTTATAGAAATGTTCGATCCTGGAATTAAGTTGACAATCAATCGCATCTATCAAATGGACCATTAGCGGTAAATTTTAATTATGTCAAATGTTTATAAATTATTTATTCGGTATAATAAATTATATAAATTGCGTATTTACGATGAATTAAAATCTACATTTTAAATAATAGTATAGCACATTATATTTTTATTTATTATAATATATAAAACATAAAATTGATTTCATTGTAAAGTGCATTCTTTGTCTATTTTTTGTTGCAAGATAAAAAGTTTTTGCCTAAATTACTATTCGAAAACAATATTTGATATATTTACGATTCCTAATGTACTGGCTACATTTATAGGTGCTCATTATGTTTTCATGACATTTTTTCGTAAAAAGTAGGCAATTGTATACATTTTGTGACAAGAAAGAGGAAGTTCTGAGAATTACACTTGTTACAAATAATATTTTCTCACAACAATTGTATTTTCTTTGCTATTTTTCAAAACCTAGCAACTCTTTTTGTTGCAAAAGTATAAATTGGAAATAACTGTAGTTTTCAATAGACTTATATGATACATAGGTAATTGCGTATTTACGATGAATTAAAATCTACATTTTAAATTATAGTTGCACATCATATTTTTATTTATTGTAATATATAAAACATAAAATCGATTTCATTGTAAAGTGCTAAAGTTATAGTTACCTATGCTTTGTAAATAATTAAAAAAGAATAGGTATACAATGTAATCCTAAAAATAGATTTATTTTTATTAAATAATATTAAAAAATTGAATATGACTATGATGCAATTTCATACATCTTTTCTATTAGTATGTTCATTGTGATTTCATCATATATTATATTCCTGCTATAGCTTTATTGTAAATTTAATAATGTAAACTCTATATTCTATTATGAAGTTCGCGTATTATATAAAAAAAATATCATTGCACATTCTATTTTCAGCAATCTCATTATAAGAAGTAGATCCATCTTATAAGCGGTTTGATTAGTCATCATAAAATAAAATGAATGCGATGATACTTTGAAACTTATTGCAACTCGAAGTTATAATTTTTCATAGCACAAATGCCGTATTAAAAATGAGATTACAGAAAAAAATTGTTGCCTTAGAGCTATTGCATTCCGACTTCTATAATATAGCAGGTATATATTTTTAGAAATTAATTTTCAGAAATAAATTCACGTAGATTTCAGCGAAATCGAATATTTTAATAATAAATCCATGCAAAATTAGCTGAAAACTTAAGCAATAAAGTACCAATAAATTTATGTGGACACATAAAGTCGTTAAAAATTTTTTCTTCGACGTCATAATAATCCCTACATATAACATTTCAAACCGTAATAAATTTGTTGATATTTTTAGTTTACAGTTTTTCCGATGCTAAACGCTAACAACCATAATATCTAACTATACAATACTTTAACTGTTTTTCAAATAAAACTTACCTATTTATATTTTAATATTTATTGACGTTGCTAATAAAAAAACTATTTTGCATATTTTAAAAGAAAAGTCAAAGCATAAAAATCAAGAAAAAAAACAAAGCCATTAAAATGAAACGACTACTTTACCTGCAAAAATTAAAATATTTTAAATCGTTTTTATTAGCAATTATAGTTTATGTACAGTTAAATATCTACATTTAAATCACACCTCGTATATTAATTTAAATTGATCGTAATTGATTAGAATTCTCGTATCTGATAATTTATAGCATTAAAATTTAAATTCTATGCAATAAAAATTTAGAACTCGTTTTGCCATCTGTCTCATCTTAAGTCGCAGCGATTACTCATATTGCAAATGTACATTTATTGCCTCTTATATTCATCTCATTTGGACAGCATAATAAATTATTACCAATTACGCATTTATGTTTTTAATAAAAAATATAATACTATTATTGCATCACATCCGCTGATACAACGAGACCGATTTCAAAAAATACGCTTAATTAGCGCGACGTTTGTTAAAGCAACATTTTCATTAGCAGATAATTAATGTCATTAAACGTCTGATTAAACCGTGCATTTGAAATGAAAGAAAATGTTTTAATGTCACATACAATACATAAAAAGATTGTCAATTGTAAACAAAGGCTGTTTCTTATTTATTCTAAAGCTTCTACGTAATAGATTCTACAATATATTGTATACCACAGACGCATCTTTGAAGAGGAAACTTGATTAAAAATGTTTTATTTACATATAGTAAACAATATCGAAGTTAGTCTTTAAAGTGGCCGCAACGATAATAAACAACTTGTAGAGTAGGATTTATATGTTTGATTGAGCTTAAACTGGACCAATTCCAATTAATAGTGAAGGCAGATTGGGAAAAATGTGCATTTTTATTATAAATAACTGAAATTTATGTCGTGATAAAGTTAGAATTAAATTAAATATTTTAAAAGCACAAACATACAAGTTTTCCTACATACAGAGAATTTCAAATTAAATAAGTACCAAATAAATGATGTCACTTTAAAAATTAAAATTTGGAAATGGTTTTTATTCTGTAAATAAACATTAAACATTTCTGCAAGTTCACACACAGTAAAGCCACTTTGTCTTTTTGATTTATTTATAAAGCGTTAGCGTATTTACACACACTACTCATTTTGCAAGGGATGAATTGCAGTTTTTTTCATACACTCGAGGAAAATTGTATTGATTTATAAATAATAATAAACTGATATCTAACTATAAATATTTCACAGTTCAATAAAAGCGTCATAAATATCAATGAGGAAGAATAGAGAATTTCCGACGGAGGATGTGAACGAGGTGATAGATCGAAAAAACGTGCTCCAATAGGAAATGGTAGCGCTAATCTTGAAACACTTTGTATATTAATTAACTTTATAATTAATATTATATTATATACAAAGCAGCTTTATTCTTAATCTGCATCGGCGTACTTTGAATAAAACAATGTCACGGGCGCAATAATTTGCTCAGCTAGATTTTATTACCACTCAAACACAGTTTTTTCAAAGTCCATCCCGACAACTTTCAAATATAATGATTTTGATCAATCAAAGTCAATATGAAAACAGGCTGCGCAGATTCACTGAAAATCTGTTTGTGATGTGCTCATTAGTATACTCCAATTAAAAAAAACGGCAGCAACACAACAGAGAAATGAAAACAAAAATTGTTTGTTTCCATATCAATATACTATAATTAATCCCAAAAAGCGCTTTTAGCGTATGAGTTATGTTAATAAATAAAACTCGGAGGAAAAGCCGATTAGCATTAACTTTTCAATGCGCTCTAATGAATATTTTAATCCTCATTTCATAGCATTTTCTTTTCATTGAAATAGTTTTTGTTACAATTTAATTGCAATTAATCAGCATTTAAAAAAACGTTTTATTTAAATTTTAAATGATCCAGCTTATGAATGAATGAATGAATAAAAAATACGTATACTCCAGTTAGTAAATTTTGAGAAAGAACAGTGATTGGAATCAACAGCGCTAATACATCATCTATCAAAACAAAAAAAAAAAACATACACACAACAAAATGCGTTGAGTTTTCCAATCATCAATCATAATTATTAAAACACTAATAGAATAAATTCCAGGTCATTAACATTGAATTTCGATTTTACAAACATACATAGGTGTTAATTATTAACTTGCATAATATTAGCAGTCACGAATTTATAGCCACCTTGATGCTTTTACTCAATTTATATCTATTTGTGTAATAAATATCGATTTAATTTTAATATACTCGTATATTTAGCCGCCAACACAAAAGAACTGTTTTTAGTCGCAAGTTGTTATTATCTTCGATTGCGTTCTGCGATTTTAACGCAATGACGCAATTCGAAATGTTTACTACAACGGTTTTAGTTTATGTATAAATAATACGTTGAAAATTGGATTAGTTATGTATTTTCGTTTTCTTTTTTTTTTAATGTTCCTGCTGAAATAAATTAAAACGCAATGGGAGGTTGAATTTCACACCTTGTTTAAATGAACTAACTGAGAGATTATCATGATTGTTCATTTTCGTTACTATATTAATTACAAATTAATTAATATACGTACTCGGGCTGTGCCAATTAATTGTTTTTCAGTCAATTGCATAAAATATATTTTGCTCGCAATATTAATTAATTTGTGATTGTTTGTTAGATATATCTATTTTTGGTGGATTGTTCAAGGCACTATAATCACACATAATTGAAGACTTGACATATATCAAATCAACTAATTAAGTAAAAATATGCCATGTATAAAATTATCAATATGTGATTAGTTTTAAGAGTATTGCAACTGTAAGAAGAATATCCACAGTCTAAAAATGCAACAAATTAACAAATTTCAATAATTTTTTTAACCACATTCGACATAGTTTTCACTGATTACAGTTATTAAGTAAGATAAATATTGAAGAGGGTTCGATGATGAAAAACATATCAAATCAACCAATTAAGTAAAAATATACCATGTATAAAATTATGGTTATGTAATTATTTTTAAGACTAGTGGAACTGTAAGAAGAATATCCACAGTCTAAATTAACAAATTTCATTCAATTTTTTTAACTTTATTCGACATACATCCACCTGTTTCAAGCATTTTGAAATTCGCTTCAATTTTCACAGATTACACTATAATTATAAAGTTAGATTGAGAGTGTTTCATGATTTATTAAAAAAAAGGGATGCTTTACAATATTTCCTTTCATATGAGAAAAAGTTATGTTAGTAAAAAATCAAAATCGGAAAAACACAACAATTCATTCTTTAGATTTAACATAAACTTTCTAAAAGATAATTCATTGTTTATTCATTTTTATAATGAACTGTTACGAAATATTAATAAATACCAATTACTTGTTTCAAGTTAATTTAAGATAATTAAATGTCTCGTTTTTTTTCAAACGACATGCAGGTATATTAGTAACAAACAACTTTTATTTTTGTCTTATACTAAGAGGAAGGAACTTGAAAGCACGTGGGTATAGACAGACAATTTAATTAATAGAAGAGAGTTTGTGCAAGTAATAAAGTTACAGCTACTTTATAGAAATTGAAGTTTCTAGTAGTTTATTAATATTTTATTGTGATTGTCTTTTAATTGTTACGTATAAATGACTCGACGTAACAAAAAGCAAGCATCTCTCGAAAGGGTGTAGTAGAGTAGGGGATTAAAGCTGCAAAGTTTTGATGCGATAATGCTTAACGACATAATATTTGTCTAATTGCTAAAAATAATATCGAAATATTTAAATTATTATTTGTGGTGTCATATCAATATCATTGCATGTTGAGATAATTACTAGCAGGTTCATTAAAATTCATAATGCCAATTCTCTATCTATCTCTCATGTAATAATTTATAATATAATGCATAGATATTCATTATTAAATAATTACATTTAATATAACATTGCACATTTACTAACATTTCTAATTCAAACGCACACTATTTAATTGTAAGTTTAAATTAACATTGAAATTTAACAATAACAACTATTATTAAATAAACAAGTAGGCGTATTGTAATTAAATAATTTAGTAAATTTCATTTTTTTTTAAATTAATTCGGTATATATATATTCGAGATAACTAAAATAATTTTCAATTAGTTATATGTAGGTATTCTACTACATCGGGATGATGCAAATTAATTAACTTCATTTTTTCTTTTGCGTTTAATTTAATTTTGTGTATTTTACTTTAATTAACATGCTATTACTCGCATCTTGCTGTGTAGCTTTTTTTCTCTCTAAAACAAAGCAATAAATCTAATTGTGGGCCTCGCAAACTTAAAAAAAATCAAATATCATTAATCACTAGTAGCATTAAATATCCAAATATATTTATTAAAGAATCAATTATTTAAATTAATTCATTAACTTTATGTTTTTCGTATAAGCCCATTAATTATGTATTTAAATAAAAACATTATTTTGCGTGACTTTACTTTTACACTCTGCCGTTCTACTGCGATAAATATTCTTTTGAGATTAAGCGGGCTTGTATACTTTTTGGGCGACATGGAATATGCTCTGGGAGTTTATATATTTATAAAACACCACGAAGTATAATTAATGCAATTACAAGTTTTAATTATGCTGCATATGCATAAACAAGTAAAAAGCGTATTTTTTGCAGTATATTGATACGCTACGCTAAAAATTTCTAAATTGATTATGTAACATAAAATTTTAATACGTATAGCGATGAAATGTTTTGTGTTGGAGGCAAATCGATAAATTAATAGATAAATAAAAATTGAAATTGGGCGCGGATTGAATCTTCGTGAATATTCATCTGTTACGAGTATTAACTATTACAAACTCCCAAAATCTGCTTTGGACGTTTTAAATACAGGCATACATAAATAAAATTACAATATATTATCAAATCGAGAAATGAACAAACTGAATGAATTTGCATGGGAAAAAGTTCACACACTAATTTTCCAGTGTTTTTCTTTATGTTTACGTTTATTTATAAGTATTTACGAGTATGTGTACGTATTATTGAATTTGCACATTAAGGATTTAGGTATCCAAAGATTTGCATTCATCAAAATTTCAATAAACTTTCTACGTATTTATGTTTGTTTGATACGTTTTCAATTTCTTGTGTTATTTTCTTTTCTAGAGGCAAACACAAATAGGAAGATATCGCTTTCAGCAGCAACGCCCGAGGAAGAACATATAGACATTTATGTAAGTCAAACACACTTTTTTGCTCCATGTATATTTAAATGTTTGTTTGCATTTTTATTTGCTTTCGCGTTGAAGCAAACACAAACGCTTTTAATTCACTTTTAATTAATAAAACACAATGCTTTTTACGATTTTGCCGGCGCTGCTATTATTTTTCGAATTCATAAAAATTCATAAATAGAATTTTTTAATTGCGTCAATTAATGCATCAATATTGAATGCACATTTTGTGTTTATTGCTGAAATTACATTCTACACGCTGTTGTATACAATCGTGTTGTTACTGTTATATTATGCAATTTGATTGAATTTGATGAAATTGGTGTTTTTATAAAGCGCCGTACCTGCCTTAATTAATGATTATTTTATTTGCTCAATAATTTCATTAATGCGCTGGGTGCGGACGTTTCAGGATTCAGGACATGATTCCGTTTAAGGTTACAGCTCGACTCGCACACCACACCACACCATAATAACATTCAGTGACGTTACGTAAATTAATTTATCTATTTCTGCTATTTTATTAAATTAAATTTGGAAAAATTATCACATTGCGGCGCAAAATAGAGATTTTTCTAGAGCTATTCAATTTAGTTAAAACATCTACAGTTGTTGTTGTTGAAACATAAATGCTACAAAAGAAACAATATTGTTTTTATATCCTTCAGGGTGTAAACTAAAACTTTATTCACTAGATGTGGAGTTTAATGTCTATGATTATCTCGAGCTGGGAATAAAAATTCAAAAAGAACTCTCAAGGGAATTTAGTTTTCTTACGTATAAAATTTTCGATACAAATCTGGATATACCCTACATACACGCGCACGTGTAGCGTATTTTACGGTCTTTATACGGTTGTACCTTGCGGTCGGTATGAACTTTAAAAATATCTCTCTATCTGCGCACATTTTAGAAAAAAAATATGTATTGAAATGTAAGCATTAAATATTGCTTTTTTGTGAACGCATGTCAAAGGGGATGATGTAATATTTTTCGTTAATACCCAAAGCTAATTGGAACACATTCTACAGGTTTATAAGGGCTGAAAAAATCTCTATTTGATGATAAACGTTAATAACGCATTAAATACTGAAAAAGCACAAAATTGTCTGGGAAAACTTGCAATAAACAAAATCATTGCGACATTCTCTTTTTGTCATCCTATTACTCTTTCATATTAAAAGGCTATTTTTATACATTTCTGGTGAAGAGCAAATCCGATTATTTGATTCCAGTAACATAACAAAACATAAAGTGAAAACATATTAGTGAATTTCATTATTACATATTAAAATTTATCAATCATTGTGTGGGAGTAATGGTTGGTTATTAAATTATTTAACGTGTTCAGTTTATTAAATAAAACGAGTGAAATCCGCTCTAACGTAAAATATGAAAATATCACATTCGATTACCTTCATGCATATTGGTTTATGGTAAAGAAATGCATTGGATGTGATCAAATATGAATATGCATGCCAAATTGGAAACTTTTTCATGTCAGTTTTCATTCGTGCGGTTATACATCCATCTCGATGTGTAGGTCTAATCTGATTTTTCGTTGCTTGAAAGCATACAATTTTCTTATTGTATACACACGTAGGAAAAAATCTATTTGGATTTAATATTAACCTCATCTTCACTTAGATATTAAAACTTTGCTAATAAAATTTCATTAATGCTCGCATTAAAAGCATGTTACTGTTAAATTATTATAGTAAAGTTAGTTATTTGAATTGCTTTAGTATACAGTAAAAAAGTTTAATGCTGAATATGAAATCCAATTTAGTATAGTGCATATTTGCAAAATGCGATTTTCTGAGTTTGCAAAGTAACAACACACAATAAAACTTTCTCTAAAATATTGTGATTTATATAAAATTAAAAAATTTATATTTTACGTACGTGTGGAAATAAATTATAATTATTATAAAGTTGCGAAACGCTTTTGATTATATTTAATTGTTATGTTATTCAACCTTAAACATCAATTCTGGCAGATAAAAAATTTACGAATATTATGAAACAATAATTAAGGATAATTTAATAACATTTTATGTGTCGGTTGTTAATTTATATGTTTTATTAGTACACCGCATTGTTAGTGTATTAAAATGTTATTGCTATAAATTAATCATTAAAGCATAATAAACCGTAAACCGTATAAAGGTTTTGTTAATTTGTAATAAAGCTATGCGGTTAGGTTATTTTGAAATTATTTACAATTTAATCTTTTTGTTTTTAATTCGATTTTAACAACATTTCGGTTTTTTTATATGTGTATATCATATTAAACGCCATGAATAATTAAGTAAAAGGGTTTTTATTATATGAATTGAAAGACAACCTTCGCTACAAATCAGGACAACCTTCACCAAAATAAGAAAACAACACGTAAACTGCTCTTAATTAATTTAATTTTTGTGAGTGTAGTCGAGTGATTATGAAACAATGCTGCACACATTTTACTATTTAATTTCACACACGATTACAATAAAATTAAGTTATTACCAAATTATAGTATCGATAATAAAAAAGTTTCTATTTATTTGTTTAATATATATGACAACAGCGTTTATTATGATATAAAAAACAAGTTTTCATTTAAAAAGACGCTCTTTTTGGCTATAACATAAATGTCACACATTTATTGACTCATTTTTTATTATTATTTATTTATATCAACTATAAACGTTTTCTTGTTGTTATGAAATGAAACCTATCTATGTCACTTTTTCTTTTATTTGCTACTTCAAAGTCACAGATTTTATTTGATTATATTAAATCGCTGCCTACACTGTTACACTTATCATTTTTGTTATACATATATATAATCTTGATTAAATAGATAATTTTACTTTACTATTATCATACATTCAGATATGTAGGTAGGTAGGTAGGTACCTATATTCGTATTCGCAGCATTTAAATTAATTAATTTATCATAGAAATAATTTCTAATGTTTGCTGTTGTGCAATTTGTAAACCCCGATACGGGGTGAAATTCAATAAATTTACCAACATCATTCGCACAGATTTAATTAAATGATTTTTCAAGTATTTGCTCACTTTTTTTATTGTGTTTAAACAACAAAAGCATGGCAAATGATATGAATTGGGTTTTAGGTTATGTGGCCGAAGAGCAGCGAAATTCAATTATAAAAAATACGCTAAAAATACCATTTTAATAATAATAAATTCAAAAAATCGTTCAGCTTTTAATTATCTTTCAACGCTTAATAAATATTTAATAATATTTTCATACGAAAAAATCTGAATATTACGTTTACGATATACTGCATTGTAAATAAATATTTTCAGTACATTTTGTGACGTCAGCACGTTCCATCGTTTTTCGCGGCTAGTTTTCCTAACGAATACCGAACACCAACACCGACGTTAACGAAAAAATATTCATTTATGTTATATACAACTATTACGAATTAACCTTCTGAAAATACATACGATTTTTTATATATTTATAAATAATGCATATACAATTCTTAATCAAGGCCTTTTCTATTTGTGTTTATTAATAATTGCGGCCGATTTTATCAAAATCAAACATTTTGCATAAATTAAACAAAACGTACATTACATTATATTAGCACACACCATTAACGATACTAAAAATACATTTGTTTATTGTTACTGAATTAATTGTTATTTTTGTGCTTATTATTTGTGTGTTAAACTTGGGGTGAAATATAAATAACTTTGGTATAAAAATAATTTGATCGCATTTTTCTGATAAAGGTTGTTGATGGTATTTGTAGTTAAGATTTTTTGAATTTTTTCCGCACTACGTGCAATTAAATATTATATATATTGTGTATTAATTTCACTCATTGCTTATTGATATTGCAAATGATTCGTATTCAAAATTTCTCTGAATAATAATTAATTAACGAAACTTAACAGCAATGGCATTATTATAAAGCAAAGGTACATATTACAAATGATCTTCTTGTCGTTTAATAAAAAAACAAACTTGGATTAGATTTTTCCTTGTTTTTCATTTATTTGTTTGTTACTTCTTTAGTAAATCTGAAGACATTTTTCATCCGTTTTTAATGTAATTTTGAGAGTGTACTACAGATACGTAGTGTGTAATTCAAAGTGACAAGTTATAAATGGAAATAGGAAATGCTTAATTAAAGTGTCAGATATTAAAACAAACTGGCACTTCCATTTAAAAAAAATATTATTTTTTCACTATTATCTGCACATTAAACGCGAAATCTTTTTAATTTTAGTTCCTTACTATAGTACAAGTATAACCAACTTGCGGATCGCGTTGGATTTAGTAAAAGGTGTGTTTACGATTAGTTTTTGTAATTGTTACAATAACATTAAGTCTGTTTGATACTTTTCTTTGGCAGTATCATGCTAGGTTGGACAGGCGTTATCTAATTGATAGATACAAGAGTTTTTAAGCAACCTAGTAGTAATTTTGATTCCTTATTAGTACTTACAAGTATAACCAACTTGCGGCTCGTGTTAGATTTGGTACAATGTTAGTAAAATGTGCGTTTACGATTAGTTTTTGTATTTGTTATAATAACATTAAGTGTGTAGATATATGTATTCGTAGTTTGACACTTTTCTTGACCAGTACTATGATAGATTGGACAGGTGTGAGCTAATTGATAGATATAAGAGTTTTTAAGCAACTCGGTAGTACCTTCCATTTAATTAGATATATGTATTATGTAGGAACATATATGTAAATGTATACGCTACAGGCAAGAAAGTTCTATTATCTACATTTCTGGGCAGGACTTTCTTCGCGAAACTTGTAGTAATAGTAATGTCACTTGACATGAATGCTATTTAATAAACTCCACTATAAAAAATTTAATCATAAAAATCCATTGGGATAATTATATCAAAATGTGTACTTTGTTTATAACATAATCTTCAACCCCAAAATGTTATTTTTTCATTCGAAGCGTATATTAAATAATTTTGACACATTCTTGTTGGGCGCGCATAAATTATTAACAAGCTTTGGGTTTAGAGAACTTCACTGTAATTTAATTATAATCCTGAAGAGACATGCACAAAATTGTAGACATATATTTGAAGATTGTGCTAAGAATTCTTATGTAAAGTCGGTTGCTATGCTATTAAAAAATTAAATACACTTTAAAGTACTTGTAAATAAAGTGCTTGCAAATTTTCACTGCTTCAAACACCTTTTTTTATGCATACTAATTAAAATTGTAATTAATAGCCTTGACAACACTTGACTACACATAAATAATTTAAAGTGTTTTAATATGTAGTACGAATAAATATAATCGAAAAGAGTTGATTCAATGATAAATTCATTGAAAGTTTATTATAGAAGTGCGCGCGTGAGAGCATTGTGTCTTGTGAATGTGTTTAATAATATTTAATATACATACTTCTGTTTCTGTTTTACATTAAATTTTGGTTGTGAAATGTAGGAAGTTTATTTGATACAATCTACTTTTTATATTCTATATCCATACGCAGCGTCTCATGGAATTTAATGAAATCCTACTAAATTAAGTTTTACGATTTGTACAATTGCGCTCTTTCTACTACTCGTATAGCTATAGCTAAACCATGCATATTCGTTTACTCGTACATTTATGTAGATGTTATCAAATATCATCTTACATTGATTGTAGCAATTTTAATAATATAATGACGTTTGCATATTTCTTCAAATAACTGGATTTATTAATAATTGATAGTGTAAATAAATAATATGGGTCACGATTGCTAATTTCACATGAAGCAAACATCATAGTAATTCAATATCTTTCCAAGTACGCTATTGACGTATAGCGTAAACTCGTCTTACAGCGATTTCAACTCTATACCTCAAAAACAAATGTTTTTTGTTGTCATAAGCAATAATGTAGGTCGACTTTTTATCTGTAAAAAGGAAGTCGGCTATATAGCAGTACATTAAAACATCGAAAATCTTGGGACTTATAAAGGGATGTTGTGAAAAGAGGGGTTTAAATCTATTAACTATGCAAATCGCTTTGTTTTCTTTGTGTCATCGTGTATTAGAAAGAATTGAATGTTTTAGGCTAATCATTTTGAAAATTGCATTTTGTTGTTCTGACAAATCTATAATTATAATATAAATATAAAATAAATAAATAATAATATATAAAATAATGAACTAAAACGACGAACGAAATATGAATAAACAATTTCTATATTCTTCCAACAGAATATACGTATAAAATATTAACGCCTATGGTACATTTACGCATATATAGATATTTGTCAGAAGATACAATAATTTAGTTACAATAATAGAAATTCACTGAAAAGAATTTAATAAAAATATTGTTTTTGATGTACATGCGGATAGGTACAATATGTATTTCTACGACTTTCATATTTTGTACAATTTCATTTTTCCCTCTGATGAGGAATACAATTCAACGTTTATTTTGCGAAAACATAATGCAAAAGCGCCGAGATTAAACATAAACTCTTTATAATATACGTTTTTAGCAGATAAATAAATGAATGTGTGCGAGACTGTACGCGTTCGCTAAAATAAATATTTTACATTTTTCATGAATTTCCACAACGTGCAACAAGCAGCAACTTTGTTATTTTAATATTTTTTGTGTATGTTGTTTTTTCCATGTACATTATTAATGATGCATTATGCAAATAATCACTAATATAAAGGAATTTTATTAAACAAATTGCATTTTACTAATGAAATAAGTCGACAAAGTTAATATTTAATGAAGCAAAAAGTTTTTCGTCATATAAAAAATGTAATGCCTTGAAAGAAAATAATTGCGTCCCATGTTACGGCTTCTTAAGCACATAAACACACGCATTGAATAAAAAGCTGAATGTATTTGAAATTAATGATACGTTAAAATTAGTCGATTATGACAATATGTAGATATAAACACACAACACATGTACGAACAACTCAACAGCCAAATCCGATTTTATTTGATTTATGTGAAAGATGAAGTAAATTTTCGTAAAAGCGCAAAAAAGATATTTTATCTTCATTACACGACACAACAATATTTTTTTCATGGTGCGCGCGTTTATGATGAAAAACAAAACCGTCGTCTGAATAAAATTCCCAAGTGGAACGTAAATTATTCAGAGATTCATCAGCGCAAACATCGTCTTTCGGTTTTATTTCCTTCTATGGGTGTGTGTGTGTGTGTGTGTGTGTGTGTGTGTGTGTGATTTTAATTTACACACAAGAAATATTTGTTTTAATCTATATCGTCGCAACAAAGATTAATTTACTAAATTGAATGTGATCTACCACGGTATACACCAAAATGATTATATAATACTATACACTATTTCATAATAAGTGAGCCTCCTCTTCTTCAGCACCCTTATCGATTCCTAAGAAAATTTAAAAGCATGACAAATATTTTCATATTGAAATTTCGTTCTGTTGCCGTCTGCACTTATAAATATTATTAAAAAAATATTTGCGAAAACATTTTACTATAATAGCATAGTAAAATTGTGTGTAAGTGTATTATACATATAACTAAACATTTTTTAAATTCATTTTATTCATTTTAATTTTTATATATTATATTTTTAACGAATTGTTGTTTTATACAATAATTGTTTGTTAATTTCAATAAGCATACAATTTTATTGAATTATATTGTTCAATTAACTATTACATTTATTATTATTGCTAAAAAATTAAACGTGAATTACAACAATCATGACTCAATTGGTTTATACAAGTGAAATGAACTGTTAATTTCGTTCTTTTGCCGTCTGCACCTATAAATATTATTAAAAAACTATTTGAGAAAACATTTTACTATAATAACTAAACATTTTTAAAACTGTTATTCATTTCAATTCCACCCAAAATTTTCAATAAATATGTTTTTAACGAATTGGTGTTTTGTTTGGTAATTTCAATAAGCATGCCATTTTATTGAATTATAATGTTCAATTAACTATTACATTTATTATTATTGCTAAAAAATTAAACGTGAATTACAGCAATCATGATTCAATTGGTTTATACAAGTGAAATGAACTATTAATGTGAATGAAAATTAATTAAAAGTTCCTGCATGTTATATTGAACTGAAAACTTATTTAAATCAACAAATTGTTGTTGAACATTTTTATACGATAAATGATACTAAGAATATAAAATGCATTATAAAATTCCATGTATTATAAAATAAATTAGAAAATGAATAACACAAAAAGTATAGGAAATAACTTTGCTTTTTTATTTGCTGCTGCATTGTGCATTATTATTATTATTAAACTTGGTTTATTGATTGGAAAGATTAAAAAATAATTTTCTAAATTATCGCAATATTGAAAAATAATTAAGCCAAAACAGATTTAGCAAAAAATGCCATATTAAATGTAATATATACTCGTCGATAAGAATTCACGTTGAAGTTGCAGCAAGCACATAAGATATGTTGCAGATTACTAATTGATATATAATACTGTGCTGACATTTAAATTTACACCAATTATCACTTACTGTACCAACAAGAATGCCAAATTACTTACATACAATGTAATAGTAATTACTGTAAAAACTGGTTCTCTTATCGCGAATATAGTGAAAGCTTTCGATTTGCAACGCCAATCGGTTTTTATATTTCGAGGATTATTTAGGCAAGACGGGGTATTTAACAACAATGGTAACGAAAATGTCAATAATCAGAAGCACTTAAATGTGAATGTATCCGTATACAATTTAATTAGATTGATACGTTTGTAGATTTTGCTACAAAAGCAATTTGGTTTCGAATTAACTAACAATCATAACAAGATTTCGATTTCGATTACAGACGATCATTATAAAGTATTTAGCTGAAAGAAATCAATAAGTAAATTTTGTTTTTATGCAAACAGAAGAAGATACGATTGAGTAATTAATCGTTTAAATCAACACAGTTTAATTGTGTCATTCTAGGAAATTTAACTGTTCCGATGCTAAATGAATTAAAACGACAGTTTGTTATGGAAAATAATGTCTAGATTTCAAATTTGCATAGCATTACGTTGCCACCCACAAACTTTTTAGATCAACATCAATTTATATATCTCTTAGTTTGTATTCAGATATATTATAACAATGTGATATAAATTGTATGATATAAGATATTTACAATGTCTTAAATTGGAGTTATATTTGAAGTCCCATGTCTCGATTGCGTGGTTGAGAAAACTAGGATCTCATTAGTATGATATAAATACATATTATAAAGATACGCTTGATAAAATTCACACTTTATTCAAATAAGTCAATATCAATATGTCGACCTTTCGATCAGTGGCGGATTTACTATTAGACAGTATAGAGACATTCACTTCGGGCCCCAAACAACTTAAATGTTATAAGTAACTTATAGTACAGATATTCCTTATTTAACGGCTAGTTACCTTTTGAGACAGGTATCATTATCATTTCACAAACATTTAACAAATAACCGATTATTTAATCCTTAATTATTGATGAATTTTTGTACTTCTATGTACTTACATACGCACATGCAGCTACCTACTTTATATAACATAATAAGTTACCTTACCTTATTTGTATATTGGATAACGACAAATTGTGCACTGATAATTTTTTTACAATAAATCACTAAATATTTTGCAACACTATATGAAGAACGTCTTCTTACTGCAATAAATTGCATTACACTGGTGATCTATTCGATGAATCATTCTCTTATCAATATTAAACAGGTTTGAGATGTGCCAAAAAATATTCGTGTTTGTCAGGAAGGTCGTTAGTGTTACGTTTGTTCCATTTTATTCTTCCCTTTCCTTATATCTCAATGTAAATCTCATAGAAAACAACAAGTACTTAAATACGTGTAGGAATAAATTAGTTTTATAGTGGAAAATTAGCAATCGTATTAGTAAATCAAAACGTTAAACTACAGCATATTCTATACCTGTATATGAAATAAAATATAATTTATTATTTTCTAAAAAATGGAATCGTAGAAAAGAATTTTGTTTCATCATTAACATTTAAATTTAATTTCAATCTGATCATTTACTAACAACAAATTAAACATGTTAAATCTACTATTTCTAGAATTTTACTCTAGAATCCATTAGAATATTTTTAAAGTGGAAAATTAGAAATCTCTGTAGTAGATCAAAAGGTTTAACTTTGGGTGATAAGTAATTTATAGTACAAATACTCCTTATTTAACGACTAATTATATAGTAATATGAGGCAGGCATCATTAATAGACAAAGTGCCGAGAATAAAAATTGGTAATAATGTGTTCAATTTTACATTTTTGGCGCAATTTTTCTTACTTCTAAGCAATTTTATGAAATTTAACAAAAATCAGTAAACTACTATCTTTTCTGCTTTATAAATTATGAAAGTTTAATATTTTATTAATCTTTTTTAATATTTTTACACAAAATCGATAGGAACGGTAGTAATCAGTTTAATCATTCGAAAACAGTTCGAAAAATAAAAAAAGTAAAGGAAAATACTTCATTTTGATGTATCTTATATCAAAGATAATTAAAATGGTCTTTATTTGTAGCGCAATGGAAGTTGCGGTGTTTTGTAGCCTCCCTATGACGGCAAAAGTATAAAGAATCCGCAAACCTGAAAAAAAATTAGTTGGTTGTATGTGCAGGTGGTCATTAAGCGAATGCTAGTAAAGTGAGAAGTATCTGTTTGTGTACTCATGTTAGATATGTAGATATATGAGCCCCTAGACTATATGTCCTTTAAGGCCAAATCCGCCACTGATATGATCGACATATTCACGGTATATTAACATAATATTTATATGATATTGTAATAAGATATTTATTTATAGTCGGTACGATCTCGTCTCCGCATTGATTTTTTAAACACCAATAAACATTTCAATTACGATCTATTGGAGTAAACAATAGATTAAGTCCAATAGTCAATTTTTATGGTAATATTCACATTTGGCATTTAGGTACGAAATACCGAAACACACAAATGCTTTTGTAGAGTATGTTCGTCACTGGAAATAGCTTATAGGTATTCGTTGAACAAAATAACTGTGTGGTTATTGAATACTGAATTAATTAAATTGATATCTAATAATAATCTGCAATCAACAGTTGCAATTAGATTACATCATTTTACACTTAATCCATTTGTATTACGTGATTTAAAGATACCTTTAAATACGTTCAAAAATTGTAGTATACACTGCTCTAATAATTTTTATTAATAATTACGCTTCAAAATATTCATTGTGGAATACCAAAATATCTTGTAAATGCGTATAAACTCATAAACGATGGAATTTATGGCAAAAATCATTATTAAATTGAATAAATTCCGCAAATTACCTTCAGAGCAAAACAAACAATATTTTTGAGCATTGTAAAACAGGCTAAATAGGTAAGATTTTTCTTAGCCGTATAATCATTTTGATGCAGAAAACGTAATATTTATTTAATCTATTAATTGGATTATGGCATTGTGTGACGTCAGCGGCAGATTAATTTCTTTTCTTGGTTATTCTTAGAGGCACTTCCTGTTTTTGCGTGAAAAAATAATCACGTTGCCAAAACTAGAAAATTACAGTCCATTTTTCAAATTAAGGCTCTTAATTAAATCGCATTATTAGTAGCAGTAATTATTGTAAAATATTGCATAAACAATAATTAAAAGTTTTAATTTAGTTTTTTATATTGTGCTTAGTTCGATATGGAGGAAAGTTTAAATTAAATTTTCTGTGTTGGTTGTGCTCGAATTGATATTTAAATATTGACGCAAGCAAACGCCTCATTCTTTATTTTTGGTTATGGTAATGAATTACCAAAGTACACGCACAATTTAGTTTAGAAAAATTTAATTACATCGTATACCCTGCCACGAAAATGTGACAATAATAATCCGATTTTTATGAAAATTGCGTAATGTATTTTATAAGATTTATATATTTTAAAGCTGTTTACGTTTCCAACACAATAAAGTAAGAAAACATGATAGAAAAATTGTCTGCGTATTATTCCAGCGTTATATCTGTGTGTAAGTGTAACGATAAAAAGATATACTTAAATGTGCACATATAAATACACTTTATACATACTTGGAAAAAATATCAAAAGGATTTTATATAAACATTTTAGTTTCGCACACTCTTGCACGAAATGTATCTTTTTCCAAATGTCACGTTGATACATTCACTTTACGGATAGATGTATCAAAAAATGAATAAATCCACAATTTTTCCTACTCTACCAGATATTTGCGTAATGTGATACTACGTCTTTGCATCGATCACGTTTTCATTGTTTTATGCGAAAACTTTTTGGATTAGAAATTAATACGCTGTCAATAAATTGTGCAGAAATTAACATTAAACGAACTTTCGTGCAAACTTTTAATTCAAATATTTTGGTGATGTATAGAAATTTATCTTTAACGATAAAACTTGGATATGCGGACGTAAAAATTATAATTAATAATCATTTATTTTTAGTTGTGCTTTTTTTCCTCGCTGATGAACAAAATTTGTCTAGATAACCAACGGCAACACTACAGAGATTTCAACATTTGGCACGTTTCATCCCAATTAACCTGATTTTTATAAGATCTTTCTGCCATGAAAATCAATGCCTGAAAAAAATAAAAAAAGTTTGTCGTTGTTCGTTCGACAGTGGCACATTTTATTAATAACTTGAAGCTTAAAATTATTGATATGGAATTAGTGTAATCTAATCTCGTAAAATTTACAAACCTAATCGGTTTACAATTTATAAAGCATAATTTTTGATCCAGGTTTTAGACGTAACTTTTGATAGATGCAAAGACTAATATGGTTATTAAGAGCAAATAAACAATTTAATAAAATTTCATTTATTGATATATCGCAATTAAACAATTTAATAAAATTTCATTTATTGATATATCACAACAAAACAATTAAAATTTAAACACACTTATTGCATTTGAAAGTCTTCAAAAGAATAATTAAACCATAAAAAATAAAATGCTTATGAACTCAGTTATCATACCTCAGTTTTTTATTCCAAGAAGCCTTAATTTTGCTGAAGGAAAATAAAGTAAATATTAAATTAAAATTTAATCCCGGGTATCAATAAGTACAACAAAGAAATAATCAATACGATATAATATTATAAGGATATAGATATAATTATAATAGAAATATGTAATAAAAACAAATGATAAATGAAATAAACAATTTTAATTCTCTAATTATTTTATCATAAAATATATAAATGTAAGTATAGTAGAAGCATAAAAACGATCCGGTTTAACGTTAATCAAAAACCGGATTAAAGTTAACCTTTGTGGCAAAAATTTGTAATATGACGTTAGTGTGTAGAGCGAGGGAATTATCAGCAAAACTGTATTATATAATTGAATAAATATCTAACAGCAGCATGCATCATATTGAAACAATAAACCAAAGCCTAAAAATCTCAATTACTATTATGTAAATTACGAAATTTTAACAATACGATTAAAGTAGCGAAAATAATCGCATTCTACAATCGCCAGATAAAAAGCTATCAATAATATTGATAACGATAACGTATACTCGAAAAAATTTGTTTTTTGTGGTTCGATAATTTAGTTGCAAATATGACGACGATGTATTGCGACCGTTGCAATCAGTCGATCAAGCATCTTTGCCCGAACGATGAGTTTCGCGACGTGGAGGACGATAGTGCGGTCGGAGGCGACAAATCGAAATGGTTCTGTTTCGATTTTCTCTTTTGCAAACGGGGAAAGAATACGGTCAGTCAACTGCCTGAAAATATCGAACGGCAACAGGGAATTGGTAGTTATCAACAACGCCGGCCGACGATTCAATTCGCATCCAACAATTTGGAGATGGGTGTTGTTAAAAAATCTATTTATAGACATCGGACATCGATATTGAAACTGATGGTAATGTCTTTTTATATTCAGCAAATTAAATATTGGTAGTATTCATTACTCATTAGACGGTTGGGATATTAAATCATTTGCATTATGTTACTACTACAAGTATTATTATTTATTTACGCTTCGCTATAAATGTTTGTGTTGTTTATCGATCAAATTATGCTTCGTATTTTATCACATATATTTATTTGCTTATTTTTTATATTACTTAAATGCTGCTTTTTGTCGTGTTCGATTAAATTAATATTCGTACTTACCTACATATCATTCGTATATGGATTATTCAATCTCAAATCTTAAACCGCAGATATAGTCCATATATACTTCGATGATACATCGGAGATAAAGATGAGCGAGCAATGATTAATTGTAGATTAAAAAAGAATTCTATGTCCTAATCATACTTATGTAAATTAATATTAATCAAATTTGTTTTTTCTTTTTGATCTTCTCAACATGAAATGTTTTGTCAAAATTATATAGTAGTATTCTTTATCCAATAAATATTTATATTGACGGCATGAAATGTTGATAACTTAATATCATTAAAATTTGCGCTATTGATTATAGTTTCTACATTCAAGTTTATATAAATGTTATTCGTAATCAAATTGAATCCGCTTGCTTTGTGGTGATGTGTTTTTTGCTAAAAGTGCACAATTTTCGTGCTATTTAATCTGAAACGTGCAACGTTTTAAATGCCTAATCTCTAGAATAAATCATACTACCCACTGTGTTAAATTTAAATAAAAGAAGGAAGATGATCAAACAAATTTTTTTATGAAACAAAACAAAAAAATGTTCACGTAATATTTTTGTTTTCAACTGAAACGTGTTTGACACCTTGCTACGCGCTCTATCTTAACAACCATTAAATGTAATTAGAGAAGATTTTGTTCGCTAATAATTAACAACATTTTACAACAAAATGTGATGTTGTAAAGCTGTTGTGGAATAAAGTGGAACGTAATATGTGAAGGGATTGCGGTGTAAAACACTAGATATTTAGGTCTGCCTCATTGGGCCCATTGTGTTCGTGTCCTTCAACTCCGCTCTCCGCGCTCTCTCCATTTTCCTACTTCAAAAACATCCGTATTGTATTAATACATACAACAATCTAATTTTTATGCGGTTCAATTAAATACTATATATGAAATTATCTTTGATAATAAACCGGCTATAAATAATATCTAATTTATGCAAACTCCAACTAATAAACTTTTAAACATAAACGATTGCGACGACCAAAAAAGGCAACGAAAGGATAAATATTAATTGATATTAAATAAATAATATTTTATTATAATATTAAAAATCCACCTACGTTCTAGCGCGCTATAAATGCCATATTATTATTATTTATTATCTGTGGAAAATGTTAAATTAACCGTCTTCTGTTAATTTACTTATAAATTTTTTAGTTGGATCGTCTTATGTAAGATGGAGATAGATCAGAACGGAGTCATAATATATTTATAGTGAAAACTACTGCGTATTGTCTTTATCAGACTGTACTATGTCAAATTATCAAGATTTATGAAATAAGCAATGATAAATTGCTAACCAAAGAATTGTTTTCCTACGCTGCATTTCATTGTATTTATATTTAGATTTAATTAGTATGAACACTTAAATGCTTTGAAATAAACACTAAAACTATATATCATTCATATATGTATATACTAAAATTCTTACTTCAGTTAAATATGATATAATCCCATCATTTTGTAAATGCATAATGTGTGAATTTATAATGTAGGTAGCGTGTAATATTGATGTTAACAAAAAAAAAAATAATTAACTTCGTTATGTAATATGAAAAAGAGCGTTTTAATTATGCGCGCCTTGGTATGGTAGTTGTGTATGTATTAAAATATTATTTTTTTTATATAAATTTCCATTAAGCTACGTTTGTGTAAAAATATGTTATAGTCTGTTATGCATTTGACAAAGTTAAAAGCGATTTTTTAAATTTTAGATTAAAAAGCTTTCATAACATTTATTTTTTAGTTTTATATTAATGTCACAACAACACATTTTTGATACTCTTTAACGTAAAATTCTAAAATCTAGCGAAAAATTACTTACTTAATTCACTGTTTAAACGATTAACACAAAATTGCAACAAATTTATCAACGTGACTGTTATATTTTCTTTAAAATTCCGGTGAATCTAATGTAGTAATTTGGCAGTGATCTTCGTGACATCATAATGTGACAGTTTCATATTTTGTGTCGGTTATAGGTTATACAACTACAAAATTAGTATATAGAATAATAATAAATGTAGCTAGATTTAATAATGTTACTCTTTTTAACTCATACTTGTATAAAATAAATGGATCAGCAACGATCGCGTTATATTCGTAGACGGTATGTCGCTGATCGAGAGGACAAGTCAACTAATGTTAATTCATCGATGATAAATGAAAGCTCCAAAGCACACCTCTTTAAACCACCCACCCTAACAAACACTATACTTCCCTGTGATGACAAAGTTTTCGCCAAAGAGCCGTCTTGTTTGTGCAAAATTGTAGCTGCGCTAAGGAAAACCACTACGATTCTATTAACACACTGTGTTCTATTTGCAGAAAACGACGATCGAGGATAATAAATATGGCTTAATTTTACCGTCTAGTCGCCATCCGATAAAGGTAGATTATTTATTGTTCAGATTAAGTATGGTATAGTCGATAAATGTGTCAAATATTTGCAGATATTGTTAGTATTTCCATCGTTGGATGCGACCGCTGATGCGCTCAAACGTGCTGCTGAAAAACTTGCCTGGGATATCAACTGTTGCTTGAGCTATGAAAATGCTCTCGACGAGTTCCAAAACAACCATCACGATCTTATTATTATCGATAGTCGATCGCCAAAACATCTCGATTATGATACATTATGCAGGTAATAAATCATTGCACTTCTATTTACTTATTATCAGTTTGAATGCATCAGTTTCATCACAACAACTCATTGAAACCTTCAACAAATGTTTAAAAATTATTAGTAACCTATAAAAATAGTGTTTGTTTATATTTTTATCTTTTCTCTATAACTTAACCTAAAAGGTTTCCTAATTGTTTTTGCCAGCGAAAATACGATACCAAACAAAAGAAAGTATTTGTAAGTTAGAAATTACTTGATTAGAGTTGTCTCTTCAAAAGTGACAAACAATATACATTTATCTCTTTAAAATCACATCGCAATCAATTTACAAACGACAAACAATTGGAAAAAGTCCGTGTCATTTTGATATATTTAGTTTGTTTTCTTACTCTACGTTGAAATATTGATAGATATCACAATATTATTTATTATTATCTTATGCTTATTTAATTAACAACATTATCTTTCTTCCTAAAACATCATTTTTAACCAATAAAATGTGATGCGTATTCATTTCATTAAACAACTTTTTGATTTCTTTCCAAGATTGATTTACAGTAGACTATTTTATGACGGAAGCATACTTCAAAAAATTATCGAACGATTCAATTAAGCATTTTTATGATTCTATTTTGCATGTTCTTTTCGCTACGTAAAACAGTCTTATCAAGTAGCAAAGTATAATTACTATAAAATAATAGAGTAGCCCGTTTTGCATTTTATCGTGAAACTATTCCAACCATTTAGTTGTTAATAATCTTGATAACAATTAACATGAAGTAGTATAGTTTTATAGTGTTGTAAAATTAAATTAAAAGTACTGCATCGCATATAAAAAATAAGGTTGCTAAGGGTAATAATTTCATTTCATAAAATTCATATAGCAAATTTGAATAAACATTACAGCAACGATAATAAAAACAGTATCTATCGATTTTCCATGTAGTTATTATTTGCGTTGAGAGGTTTTTAATAGAATTTGTTTATTTTTTGGACATTGATGCAATTTCAACATAGCTGAGCTACAGATTTATTAAATTATTAGAGTTTGTTTATAACATTAAAATGTGATTTATTTGCTAATATTAACAAATAACAAATGATGATGTAAATTGTAAATTTAATAAATCGAAAGAAGTGAAAGAGCCTGTTATCAAAATTTCATCAAGCTGTAACATTTTAAGGTCTTACGGCTAAGTCTCTATCCATTCATAAAACACACAGGCAAGGTAAATACTTTTTATGTCTTCGTTATTTCTAATTTATAGCAATCAAGTCATTCAATTCCTCATGAAAAAATATACCTTAAAAATTACAATTTTCTGGTATATGAGTTTGAATTTACAGATTATTACCCACCCCAATTGAAAAGAATAAGAAAAATGTTAAAAAGTATGCCGGCAGATTTATACGCTTTTAGCGTTTTCAAAGCTTCGACAACTTTGCCAGTAAATAAATTAATATCAAGCGTAATACAAAAATATTGTGCATTACGCATTGTATATTGTTTATAATTAACTATATATATATGCATCAAGCAGTATTGGAGATGGAATTATAGTTAATATATGTGTAGTAGATGTTACTAAATCAAATCTTAAAGTGGTATTTTTTGACATCCTATTACTAACTGAAAGCCCATTCAACTTTGATGATAGCCCCCACATAGAAACCTAATATCATTTTTCCCATCTGTCTCAATAACGTTGGTCAATACTACTCTCCTTTTCACTCAAAACTCAATCATGATCAGATTTGCTCTAAACACACTTTACGCTTTTGATATAGAATATAGGTTTTTTTCATGGTATTTTAATTTTGAATATACACTATAGAAAATTGTAAATGATAAATTAAACGAGGTAGATTATATTAACTCGAATAAGTGGAAGTTTAATGTTTCAAATAAATTGTTCAAATAATTTCTACATTATTAACAAAAAACTATAAACATAGTAATTAATGAAATTCATGCTCAGTGAATTCATAAACAACAATTATAATTAAATTAAAATTGAATATTTTTTCTTAATAATTATACAAATTTTATAATACAATATGAGTATTATTGCTGAATAAATTCGCGTTTTATTGTATTAATATTACGTTATTCGTAAGATAAGATAATGCTGAAATTGCGTTCTTACCACAATAATTGTCATTAAAACTCTCTCGCATCTTCCAATTCTACTCCAACAATCAACTTTTATTATATTTTCCAGGTCAATACGAAATACAAAGGGAAGCCAACATGTTGTACTAGTCTCTGTTGTGAAAAAAAGGTATTTTAACATACAATTTCATCGAATCTCGCAAACAATGTATTATATTTTCGTTATTGATTTCTTATTTTAGCACATACGAAAAGGATGACATTCTAATAACGTCCTTATTGGAATCTGGATTCAATCGCGTAATATCCGATTTCATAAATTATTTTTCATTTTCTCAATTCGCGTATTATTGTAGTGTGTGGCTGAAACAATCAATGTTGTCACATGGCTGAACGAATTGATTCAATTAAAAAATGGGGATTGTCGGAATGCCGCGCAGATTGGCACAATGCAAATTTTATACACGGCAATGAACGCATGCAGAGATCCGGTAATTGTAACAGATGATTTAGGACGTTTGCAGGTAAATTACACGAATTTGCAACGGCTGTAACGTTTATTTAAAAATAATAGGATGTATTTTTAGTATGTGAATGGTTCTTGCGAAAAAGTGCTAGGTTTTCGCCAGGATGAAACGTTGGGAAAAATGGTACATGAACAGCTTGCCTACGATCCCGTGCAGATAAATACGATGGTCAATCATCTAACGAGGGGGAAAACATGGACTGGAACGATTACATTTAAGAGGAAACTCCATGACGCCATCAGCATGACGTGCAGAGCTTTCCCAGTTGTTTGCGCGGGTCGGTAAGTCTCTCAATTAACAAATACGTTTCTGTTGTATATATACATACATATATATTTTAATTTAATCACATTACACATGGAAAACAAATTAAACCGCAACCAGATTATTATTGCATGAAAAATAATTGCGGTTTAAGTCAATCAATCTTTTGCTATTATATGTTTACATTAACATCAAATAACACTTTGACATAAAATCAGTTGCTGAAAGTCCTTTGTACAATTATATGTGGTTTATTTTAAATATTCTCAATTTATCTATTTATTAAATAAGTTAAGTTTTACTTTTTCTTAATATTACTTTGATTCTGTTTACAATTTCTACTTGCTACTTTAGTATTATACTTTCAAACGAGAATTAGATTTCATATATATTGTCAAAGTTTTGGTTGATTGAAGTGACATTAGTACGCTTGTGTTAATCATGTGTAATGTCTTGCATGTCAATACCCTAAGCCCGAACGAATTCTACTTTAACATTTATAGAATACCAACGCATTTTCTCATAATTATTGATACGCCCGTCCCGTCGGAAGGCTCATTTCTTTCACAACCACGTGGAAGTTTACATTCAATAAGGAAAGCGTCACTCGATGTTAAATCTATTGGCAGTGACTACTATCGTCGCACATCTCTTGCAAAACTTCCGCTCGAAGCACCGATCACTAAAGTAAGCATTATTATCAAATGGATAATAATTTTATATTTCATCATGTTATATATACACGTATTTTATTGACTTTTCCGAAAAGTTTCAGTAGCGTGTAAGTGGGTTTTATTCTCAAAGGAAATTTTAAACGCGTCTGCAGAGAATCGAAAACAAAGAAAAAAAATGCTCAAAGTGTGTAGAAAAGCAAAAACCTTTCGATATATAGAACACAAACAAAGTCCACGGTATCAAAACTTTGTCGTCTATATAGTTTCAATTAAGTAATTCATTTAAGTATTTATGCGGTAAAAATGCACGACAATTATTTGCTTTGAGAAACTTCCCCTCACAGAATAAGCGTTAATTTGCACAAATTTTTTAAAGCACCAAATTGCATATTCATCATTTCCCACTTTATTAAAATCATTTTTCTTCGAACAAATAAAAATTATTTTAGACAATGTTGTATGAAAGGAACAAATCAAATACGAAAATTAATTTTACTTTGCTTTGAATTCAATTCACATTCCTTGAGCTTTTTCAAATTT
Organism: Adinopsis sp. GC000173; assembly: GCA_030264715.1. Lineage (NCBI taxonomy): Eukaryota > Metazoa > Arthropoda > Insecta > Coleoptera > Staphylinidae > Adinopsis > Adinopsis sp. GC000173. The sequence goes on along the minus strand of JARJDW010014526.1, from coordinate 1,194 downwards.
TGACGAATTCTTGTATTTTTTGCAGATAATTAGTTTAATTTATGAAGTCCAAGGAATGCAAACAAACAACCCGCAAGCATCTCAATTATTGGAAAAAGCCGTTGATATGTTGAAATGCACCGAATTATATTCACCGAGTGTGAAAGAGGAAGCGAAAGGAATGCACGAGGAGCCGGTTGCTAGTGATTTGATTGGGGCGTTATTATCAGTGAGTTATTGTTCTTCATTTTACAAATAGACCCTTTGAAAAATTGTGTTTTTTTTCTTTGCAGCACAGTAATATGCCCACACATACAGCCAACTCGAGACGTAGCAGTAATGATTCTAGCATATTTAGGGTATCGAAAGGCGTTATAAGGCTTAAGGTTAGTATCGAAATTATTATTGTTACAAGTTTTAATTGTTTATAAACTACAATACCATAAGAGTTTTAATAAGTTGCGTTATTTAATGAAGGGTCGTTGGCTTTATTCTAAAACAATACGTAATTGGTGGAAATGCATTACAAAGCTTTAATTACATTTTATTTCAAATGCGAGTGAATATTTTAAGTACTTTTTATATTCAATAAAAGCGACGCTTTATCTTTATTCTTCATTAAATTTTCATTGGTGAGCTGATTGCATCACTTGCAGAAATGATTAAATATTGTTGTTATTCAGTGTGGAAATGTGCAAAAATGTCGAAGTTCACTTAGACTGAATAATGCGTTTTGTGACATTTTTAAAATGTGCCACTCTGCGAAGCGAGAAGCATGTGTAAACACTTTTTTGAGCAACGTAAATCGATTATTAAGTTATATATTTTTTTTCCAACTTTAAACATTTCTATAAAATCAAACGCTGAAAAATGCTGCTTTTTACAAAAAATATCTTTTCAGAATAAAATCAAATTAATTTTATAGCTCGTGCTGAGAGTTGTGTTAAATTGATTATGTAGTACTTGTATTAATTATAGCTGGAACATTTTTATAATTTTAAGGATGCTAAAAATAATTTACTTAAGATCTCAAGGGAAACGATCTTTTGAGATACGAACCACCAGTATCGGTTAATTTAGTTTCATTTTTCTACGCATTATATTAGGTTTGTTTTTTATTCCACTGAACATGAACATATGTTCATGCACATGAACTTATGTGCATGAACATGTTTCCTCTATGTGCCGTTGGTGCAGTGTGGCGCTGTGATAGTT
>JARJDW010014524.1:0-42291 GCA_030264715.1 Adinopsis sp. GC000173 | reverse complement strand
ATTTGTGTGGAACCGTCCACAAACAAATTGAAGAAAATGAAGTCGCAGTGACACTGAATTCAGACCGAGATGTAAACATCTTGCAGGAATTTTGTTTCCCATGGCTAGATGAGTTGGACTTAGGAGACATTTGGTTCCAACAAGACGGTGCAACTACATACACTTCAAGAGCATCGATAGCTGTTTTGAGGGAATACTTCCCAGAGCACCTCATCTCAATTAGGGGCGATTTGGAGTGGCCGGCCCACTCTCCCGATTTGGCCTCTTTCAATTTTTTTCTATTGGGTTTTTGTAATCCCATATTCATGTGAACCCTACAAGATCTGAAGACCAAAATCCAGAAAGAAATTGCCAACATAACGCCTGCTATGCTGGCAACAGTCATGACAAAATGGGCTTCTTCACTAAAAAAACAATAACGTTCTCAGGAACGACTTCAAGAAGAACTTTATACGTCAGGACAAAACTTTAAAGTCTGCCCTCTCGAACGAGACCACTACACTCCGCTACGACATCAACCGAATGAATGGCACGCTATTTAAAAAAGGAAGTTATGCTGCCGCACCCTGTATTAATACATGACCTTACTTACTTTAAAAATCATTATCTTTTAGAGAATAGTAAAATATCTAATGTGGTCCTCGTGAATCATGCTTCTTGCTGAATGCGGTCCGCTGCTGTAATGAGTTTGACACGCCTGCTTTGGTTATGACTTTTAAAGAAGTCTATCGTTTTGTTTGCTTTTATTATAAAAGTATTATTTATTGAGTAGTACATAGATGAACAGATTTTTTCTGGGTACGATCTATTTCTAATTTGTTTGAGCTATCGGGGTCTATTCCTCTCTTTCTACGATAAAATTTAATGTTTATTTCTCATTTTAATATTTGTTTCCAATAAATTTTTACTATAAACATTCTAATAACACAAAACCGTCTTATTAACGGCCACGAACTGACTTGGCGGTCCACCGGGAGAATTAAAAATTAAATCAATATGACAAAAAATAATTAATGGACAATAGAAAAAACTGTTCTATTAAAAGCACTCTGCTAAAGTTGGTTTAAAAAGTCCTAATTGTATTAATTTAAAGAGTGTTGCATTGAACTTGCACTTGAATTTTTAGTAAACGTATACGTTTATCTGACGACTTAAAAATGAACATAAGTATAAAATTTATGGTTAAATCAAATCAGCTTAATTTATTTACTTTAGATATATAAATGACATAATTTGTTGAAATTACTATTAAGAATATTTATATATCAAGAGAGTACCATTTAGTTAACCTTCTCTTATTGGTTAATGGACCAAAAATTCTGAAATGAGTGTAGTAACTTTACAAAGTGAGCTTGAACTTACACTGCACACTGTAAAATCGATAATAATCATTATTAAAAAAACATTTTGAATTTTTGAGTAAGTATCAGTTTGGTGGGATTGATCGTTTTAAATTTCGCGTTGCATATACTAAATAAATTAGCAATGTTTTTAAAAATGATCGATTAAGATTTATTACAATGCACAATATAAACTTATATATGAAGTTTTGCATTTGTTGTTAGATTAAAAGATTACATGCAGCGCAAGAATGTGAGACGCGATATCTTTATACACAGCACGAAAATAAAGGAAATGTTAGAACGTTTTGGTATTACCTAACAAGTGAATGTAGCCGTATGAACTTGTTTTTGAGTGGCATCTTGACACATCAGTCAAACCCCGTAGGATCTGTAACGTGGTTTACGAGTATTTCGCAAGGTGAGCATTTAGCAAGTTGTGACTCGGTTTACAAACAATGATCTTACTATATATTTTTTGTATTTTTTCAATTTAAAAGTTTGGCTGTGCTTAAATCCATTGAACTAACAGAAACATGTTTGTGATAAAAATTGTTTCGATTCAATAGTTGTATAATCTTTAAGTTATATTGGTATTGTTCAGGAAGTTGGCAAACTGAAAAAAGTGATTTTTATGCGCAGAACCGCCCAGACTCATTTTATGTAGTTTCAAATAAATCATATCCATTCATAAATTTAACTTTTAGTGGAATTATCGTGGTATTACAAGATAATATAAATTAACTTAATTATAATAATATAATAAGAAAATTAAAATTAATATATCATGCTTAAAATTTTTAATTTAATACCTATATTAGTGTTTTGTAAACTTTTTTTTTGATGGAACGTTTCAGAAATACCGAAAGTTCTATATCTAAATGATTAACTATATTATATAAATTAGTTCTTTAAAAAATATTCTTTATTATGTTTATAATTTTTTGCGACTTCAAAATCGATTATTGGTATTACGCGAGCCATAATTTCGGTCTAACTTAATGATTCTTCTTTCACTGTTATGTGGCATTATACACTCGCTACATTCTTAAAGTGTGCTGGAAAATAGTCTTAAAAAAGATATAAAACTAGCAATTTTGTATTTTTAATGTAGTTTCTTATTTATTTAGCTTATTTTTTAGACATCCACGGCCTTGTTACTCTACGATTTTGTCTGGCAGAGAGAAAACTCTAATCAATAATAGGGTTATTATTTAAAAGAATGTTTTCAACATTCAACATGATGTGGTAGAATAAGCGGACACTTTTCTTGTCTTCTAGACAAAACTCCAGCGTGTAAAAAGGGGTTCGGTTTAATTTTTGTTAATTTCCTATGTAAAATGTTGTTAGTGCACTGCCAAAGAAAAACAATTACAAAAGTTGTCGAAAAAGTTTAAGAATCGCTGCTTTAAATAAATTGCAGTTTTCAGGATAATTTCGCCAAGTATGAAAATATAATTAATAAATGTGTGTAATTATTGTGTCCATACTTATTAATAAATTTTGAGATGATAAACATTTAAAAAAAATAATTTGTTTTGAATTTTATATAAAAAAATAGTTTAAATATTATTATATTTGTATTTTTAATTTGAAAGTATTAATAAAGTCACAAAAAATGAATTTCAAGCACTATTTTGATAAATATAGTAGGTAAAGTCTAATAAAATTGTTTTAAAAGTGCTATTATTAATTCAAAACACAAACAATCTTCATACATATCACGATGACGATTGGTTTTCGGCTATCTAAACGTACAAGTAGTAGTTTTCTCCGACACGACTCTATTTCCACTTCCTTATTAATAAATAATTCCAATCTGCAATGATAAATTGTCGAGAGCGAGAGGAAGAAGAAAAATAATATATAATATTGTCGTGCGTAACATAATCGAGAGTATCTGTGTGTATGTATGTGTGTTTGTGTGCGAGAAGAGAAAACTGGAGCGGAACGGGGAAAAAGGAAGCGGCGAGAATCCTCCGTTAATTCATCTAATCATCGCAGCACATAACGATAACTAGATGTCGCCGTTGTTGTATGTACGACGTTACGTTCGAAATCAAAACGCATCTGGACGAAACAGACACTTATTCACGCTTTTTTTCTTTTCCTTCCTTCCTTCCTTTCTTCCTTCTTTCCATCGCCCACTACACTCACCCACTCCATTATTATTATTATGACGATTTTCCATCGAGCATTGTTGTATTATTATTATTATTATCATTATATTATAATCATTATTATTACGTAAAAAGGATGATGGTGGAAACAGTCGCGTTTTGTTATTACGATGATGCGCAGACGGTCGAATAAATCGGATTAATTTCTTAATGTAATAAATGTGGCTGCCATAATTAGATATAGATATAAATAATCATAATAATAAAGGGATGCGATGGTAGTAGCCAAAATAAATTAGACGTGACAACAATGCGTTTGTTGGCTACTCAAAAATGTCTGTAATTGCATCGCAATTATGATAAACGAGGTGCGTACATTATCTAAGTGATAATAGTCTACGAGGTGTACAAATAAATGTATAAGCTATTGTTTCATTGCAGTTCAATTAAATTGAATTAATGTCTTATTACAATAAATATAGTTGCTTTGTATCAACAGGACAAATTTGATTGATTATCAATCAGAAATCAGTCAAAATCGGCCCATCATGCGATTTAACTAGTTATCAACTAGTCAGCTGACGATCAAACAGGCCGCTGGTCAGAAGTAATGATGAATCGTCACAATTTATTTTTTCGGAGATTTTTGTTTCTTAAAGTTTGATAAATGACAATAGTGTAACATTTCTAATTACTTTTACCCCTTTTGCATCATTTTGAACTTTAAATCGTTCAAATCGTGAGCAATCGATATTGGTCGCAAATCTATCATTAGGTTTGTTTTTTATTACAAAATGTTCATGAACATGCACAATTTGTGCAGTTTTTCTGTTCTTTATTCCACATGCACACAAATTTGACAGTTTATTTTATTTTATTTTATTTTATTCCCCTCGTTCCTGCAAAGTTCATGTTCATGAACATCGTGCACACATTCGAAAATAGGTGCAGCTTTGCACACCTGTGCGGTATCTGTTATTTGATTTCAAATGTTACGCATAACCAAAAAAAGCCACTTTGTGCGGCAATCTGCGGCAAAATGAGTACTAAATGTATTAAAGTTTGAATGGTTGCCATATTTAAGATTGTTTATGCATTGTCGTTCTATATCAACAGCGCCTTATTGCACCAGCGGCACATAGACGAAACATAGTGTTTTTTATTTCAAAACATTTTTTTAATAAACTGTTTATTTAGGTTGAAATAAATTGAATTAATTTCTTAATATAATAAAATAGCTGAAATAAATTAGACATGGTGTGAATGCGTTTTACTAGCTACTTCAAAATGCCTGTAATTGCACTACAATTATGATGAACGAGGTGTGTACATTATCTAATTGTAAGTGATAATAGAATTATTATCTACGAGGCGTATACAAAATATGTAAACTATTGGTTTATTTACAAAGTAAATTACTCTTGCGTACTGTTTCTGCAATTGTTAAAAATTCCTCATTATTTTTTTCGCCAAAATAAAAGGAAATTTGTAAGTAATGTTTTCTACATTTTTAAAAACTTATTAGAGAAAGTTTTAGCAAACTTTGTATGTACGTTTTATTGCATTCTAAACAATATTTTACAGAATTTTGCTTGTTACGCTTTTATAGATATTTTTGATGATTTTTTAACACAATAAAATTTGAACTAATAATAAAACATTAATTGTAGTAATAAATTAAAATTTGATGTTTATGAGTTCAATTGTAACTACAACGAGGCATACCAGTTATATAAGCGATACGGGAACAAGTAACAACAATGTATTTAATATTAGTTTATCTTTATATCAATCAATCAATTCATCTACGTACCTCTTTGATAAGTTTCATACAAATGCGTACGCATTGTTAAAATTATATTATTATACTATTAACATTATTATAATTCAATATTTTGTATTGAATATTATTTTGTCAGAGTAAAGTTTAACTGTTTAGTTTAGTTGCATTTTGATTTAAATTTTTTAAGTAAGCATTTCTTAATCCCTATGCAGTTATTATGTCAAAATTATAAAGTTATTAACTAATTTTACTTATTTAATTCCAATTGTGCTAAAAAACTGGTTGGCACACTTAAATCTATTAAGTTGTACATACCCCCAGAGGCACGTGTGTCACACTTTGGGAAACAACGGCCAATATCATGATAAAATAATTGCTTAAAGTAAACATAACTTTATTATCCCTCAGCAAAAATATTTATCAATTTTGACAATTTTAAAGAAATTGAAAATACAATATACAGAATGTTAATTCTTCTTAAAGTCATGACAATTTAAACACTTTTAATTAAAATTTAAAGCATTACACTATAGTAAAATTTAAAAAAATCTGTGATTGCACCATAACTATACGAGGTCTATACGCATTTACTTTATTTATTACAAGTGTGCGTACCAAGCTGAATATCTATATCTTACACCAGATACGTACAAAAAATAAAGATAATTTTTCTAATGAAATTGTTTATGTTTACATTTTGTTTATGTTCACTTGCACATGGGGCACTTTTGCTATAAACAAATGAAAGATATATTTTATATATTTTAAAAGATATTTTTAGCATTGTTTAAAACAGACATTAACAGTGAAAGTTGGATAATGGTCGTATATATTATGTTTAATTATCTATAATTAACTTAAATAATACTACAATTTTATCTTAAAAATTTAAAAGTTGAGCAAAAATGTATAAAATTACGATAATAATTAATGATGCATCTATTTGAAATGCAAAATAAGTAATTAAATGAGTTGGCACTAAAATTTATTGCATGTTTATTAATTAAAATAATAATTATTTTTTAATTGTAAAACGCTGTTACATTTATAATAAATGACATGTGTTAATTAAAAAATATAATATATTAATCTCTCCATTAAACAGCAAATTGAATAAAATAAACTAATATACACGTACTAGAGATATTCGTAGTTACATCTTGATAGTGGACACTTTTATATTACGAGAAGCAAATAAAAAAGTGTAAACTTTAGAATTTAAATAACGTAGGTATATTATTTCTCTGCCGGTCATATGGTAAATTTTTTTAAGTGTTCCGATAGGAAAAACGTGTACGCTACTATGAATGAAATTTGTCGCAATCAATGCGATACTTAACATTACTTGGTTTACCTATGAAGCATGGTTTCATCTTTTCGGTTACGTGAACTCGCAGAATACCCGCATATGGGGCATAGAGAATCCCCACGCGTTGCATGAGTCGCCCTTACACGAGCAGAGAATTGACGTGTGCTGCGCGGTTTCCCTTTCTCGAGTAATTAGTCCACCGCTGCCTCCCATTCTCGCATGCAACCAATTCTGCATTAAATGAGGAAAACTTTGAGCCCTACCTCGTGTTTTTATGTTTACGCATTCGCGAGATATAGACGATTAAACACCGTGAATCACCGTGTACTATATAGATAATTTGTATGAGTTTTTATAAAAAGTTAAATAAATAAACAAAATAACCCTTTATCATAACATTTCTTACTTTATATACGAGTATGATATTTAATTTCTTGTATTAGGCTAAAATTGTATTACAGTTCATTCGTCTACAGAAAAATGGAGTTCTAAAACTCTACTGTACTATAGACCAAAAAATGAAAATGAAAATTGAACTATTGTATAATTGAACTTTGCATATTAAACAAACTAAAATAGATGCATAAATAGTATTCAATATTGGCTTATAATGGGTTTCGCAATAATTTTTATTAGTTGTCAACATAATTCAACCGATTCGGTCAGCTTCAGGTCGACAAATGACAAAAATGATAAATTAATAACATAAATGTTAGAAGCATAATATATGTAATGAAATAAATAATAATAAAAGTTGATTCTAGATATATTCTTAGTTATTAAAGAAACAAATCAGTGTAGAAAGATTGTATTGTTTTAATTTAATTATACAAAAATATACAGTGTGTCCCCGAATCGACTTCACTATAGGTATAATTGATCAAAAATTTTGGAGTCTAGTTTTGAGATTTTGGAAACAACCCCTACTTGACCTGAAATGAATTTCAAGCGTATTTTCACATTTTTAATATTTAAGGGGGGGCTGATAATGGGAGAAAAGTAATTTTATGTTCAGGTAAAGTGCTATTTTGGCTAATAATACGAAAAAATGTCATTAAGATAAGTTGTTTAAAATATAAAATTATGCACATATGCAAAATTTCACAATTACCGGATCACTTTGACAAAATCGGAAAAATTGATTTATAGGTAAAGTGCCATTTAAAACAATAATGCGACACAATGTTATTAAGATAAGTTGTTCTAAATATAAAATTATGATCATATATAAAATTTTACAAATATCGGATTATTTTGCCAACATCAGTATTTTGATCTTTTGTTGTAACCACAACCAAACGTATTTTGTTTTAGGTAGAAAAATGCAGCAATTGACTTCCTTTTGAATAAACTACTATATTTACAACATAGGTCAATTTTGTTTTCAATTTAAACAGAATATTTTTGTCTGCGGCAACAATAAAAAAATAAAATACTGATTTTGTCAAAATAATCCGATAATTGTAAAATTTTGCATATAGGTATAATTTTATATTTTGAACTACTTACTTTAATAACATTTTGTCGCATTCTTGCCCAAAACGGCACTTTACCAGAACATAAAACCAATTTTTCTGATTTTGTGAAAGTGATCCGATAATTGTGAAATTTTGCATATATGCATAATTTTACATTTTAAACAACGTATCTTAATTACATTTTGTCGTATTATTGGCTAAAATAGCACTTTACCTAAACATAAAATTACTTTTCCCCCATTATCAGATCCCCCTTAAATTTAAATAAAGTGAAAATATGCTTGAAATTTATTTCAGACCAAGCAGGGCTTGATTTCAAAATCTCAAAACTCGACTCCAAATTTTTTTTTCAATGATACCTATAGTGAAGTTAATCCGGAAACACACTGCATAAAGGCCATAAATTGATTGATTGATCAACAATATTTTAATATACTAACAAATTTGATTTAAAATACAAATTGATTTGTTAAACATTCTTAATTTATGTATTATATTATAGTGACCATATTTTATACAGATCTATTGTTGAACGATTTTGCATATAAACATCTTGCTAAAATATAGAATTTTATCACATCTGGACACACGAATTTGTTTGCAAGGTGAGTCATCATCGATCTAGAATGATCAGTTCTGTACGTGCGGTGCAACATAAAGACGTGCTAATAATTTCTTTGACATTTAATTTCTTGATTTGAATAGTAATAAGTGTGTTAATTATTTGTGATAATAGAATTTCGATTTGTGTTAAGATGCTTCTTGGATGTCTGCCTTAATTTTTGATCTCACTTCGATAGTAAGGTAAATCAATATTTTTTATATAAAGCTTGTTGTGTGTTTTATTGTTTTAAAAACATAAAGTTAGGGCAATGATTGTCAATTTGATTTCTAATACATATTCCGTACTAGTAAATAAAAACATTGCAGTGGCTTGCAATTAGTGAAATCTGTTGAAATTTAAAATAAATTCTTATTATAAATATTTTACATAATATTTGCGTATTGGTTAAAAAATTGTATATTGTTTTACAAGTTATGAAACTCAGTTATTTAAAGTATACTAGAAAATAGTATACAATCTTGACTTCGTCTCCACTAGTAATGTTCTGGCAAATTAGCAAATGACTTTCAACGAGTGAAACACATTTCACAGAAAAAGAAAGGAAAAATTTATTGTTGCAATATAATAGACATAAACATTGATCCGTTTACATTTTTTAGATGATATGAGTCAAAAATGTATATTTTCGTACAATACTTATAAATAAAATTAAATACTAACGATCGATTTCATAATATTATAATAAGCCACGATCTGAAGCATCTGTTTCATAATGGCTTTAAAAAATTAAACAAATTCATATAACTCACTTTATTTTAACATTTTGAAACTGGCTGTTACATATATTGAATTTAATCAACAATTAAAAAAAAATGAAACCTTTTGAGATTAGAAACGCTAGTGATGGAATCTTGGGTTTCGGTGCATAGAAAAAGTGACTAAAATCGTTGTTTTGCAACTCTTTACACAAAACGTAGTAAAACAATTTTATTGGAGCTGTGATGGTGACCCACTACCGATTTTAGTATGTCCCTAAAAATTCAAAGCTGCATAAACAAAATTTAGTTTGTGTTGATTTACTCACAAAATAACGTTATGCGCCCAATAAAAAGGAAGATTAAAAATGTGCCGCAACAGCAAAACCATTTATGTTGCATTCACAATGTCCATCATAAAATTAATACTCCAAATTAGTGCAAATGCACCAATATTATTCAAAAATGTATTTTTTCAACATTGGCCATGGATAAAATGGGCAAGACAAATTAGAAACCTTTTTATTATTATAATCATTAAGCCACTACGTGGTACTACTCTAAAATGGTCAACTATTTCTGCCGCTATTTAAATGTAGCAAATAATTGCAAATTAAGTTGAAATTGGTAACTGTCTTTGACGCTCATCATTGCTGTTGTTGAAAAGAATGGCAAAATAATAAAATGTTGTATAACCCTTTCAATATGAATATAATAAAAGTGTTAGATTTAACCTGCTTTGCCCACTTTAGGAAATTTAAGTATTCATTATTTTTTCGGAAATCGGCATATAATATATTAATTCAACTATGTCAACAAAAAATGCGTCCAATTTTCCCTCATGTAGTTGCCATTCTGCCGACACTGCGTATATTTTGTGCATTTTGTGCGACGCAGTGTCGGCAGAATGGCAACTATGCCGAGTGATGCTGTCAAAATTATACCTCTCGGAAGTAGGGAAAGTTGGGGAAAATTGGACGCATAATTGGACGCATTTTTTTGTTAACATATTAGCCTTAGTTGTGCCCCTAGTATTATATATCTCTATGAAAATCATGGAAAGCAAGTAAATAAATATTTTAAATATCGATTTCCGAAAAAATCTAATATGCATCTCGGCATTTAGGATACTTTAATGCCTCACATGTTCATATTCGGCATTAAAGTACCAACTTATTGCCTCGATACATAAATAACTATTATGTTGATCTGGTTGTCTAATAATAGGCTTTTCCCTTAGTTATTCTCTTAAAACAATAGATGACAGTACTATAATTAAATGTAATAGTAAATTGTATGTGGTATTGATTCTAAAATAATTTAAAAATAAGCTCTATATTACAATTGTTGTAATTATATAATTAGCACTTGCAGACTGATTATTAAAAAATCGTTGCTGCAATTGGAGCAAACTTTTATAAGGTAATAAAAATATGGTATTTACGCATTTCTGCTAAATAGTAATTAAATTTTGCAATATAATTACAGAAATTGCATCCAGATTTTTAGTATTTTGGCTAAATGTTAAAATTTCTTTTAACATGAAATTTATATAAAACTATCAGACGTTTCAAACGATCTTGGACAGTTGAATTCGGTAAACTTGACCTCTCCGTAATCTCACGAGTTATTATTCGGCGGTTTTCATCTATCAATGTCTTTATTTTATCTTCATCGGCTTCAACGGGCCTCTCAGAACGTGGTGCATCTTTAGCATTGCCGGAACGTAATTTTGCAAACCAATTTTGACATTGTTGTTCTGTCAATACATTTTCTCCATGCACATCAAATAATTTTTGTCTCGCTTGAATTGTATTCTTACCTTTTCGATAATAAAAGAGTAAAATACAAACTATTTCACAGAGTCAAACAAATTTTTTAACAACAAGAACAAGTCTTTCTACATCAGCTAGCAAAATATATAATAATTATGCGGATTAAATGTGAAGTTGACTGAAAAATACACTTTAGTCATCAGTTGGGAAAAAACAAAATTACTTTCCGAACAATCCGATATATTTAGTATTTTTTAATAAAAAGAGGTACAACTCATATTACGATCTATCTGCTTAACCTATTACGACTAATAACTAAATGTATTGAATGATACACAATATAATAATATTACAGCAATATTTGAAGCANTTCAGTTTTTATTTTCTTTGGGATTTTGTTTAAAGCACAAGTCAAATATTTTGATTTGTAATATCCTCTTTTCCGATATTTTGAATAACTGACACATTTTTGATGATTTCGCAAGGGTCTGTGACTCTCCACACCCGCTCAACCGTCGCAATAATATGTAAAAATTTTTTTTTTGTGTTTTTACAATTTTTGCCGTAACCCACACTTTGGGAAACGCTGATATGCAATATAATAATGTTACAGCAATATTTCAAGCACAAATTACTTTCATATTCATTATTTGTCCTTTTCTTTTATTACTATTTAAGAACAGGAAAGAAATAATTAATAGCTAGTTTCATAATTCGATTTTTATTCTCTTTATGATTTGGTTTAAAGCACAAGTCAAATTTTTTGATTTGTAATATCCTCTTTTCCAAGATTTTGAATAACTGACACATTTTTGATGATTTCGCAAGGGTCATATTACACATTTACAAAAAAACTCACAATTATTGCAACAGAGTAACATTTTTACGTGAAATTAATGTTCCACCCCAAGGGTTTTTTACATATGCCACTTTGGGAATCATTAGACTAACTAAGACATATTTATTTGTCAAACGAAAAAAGTCATTAACAAGATTTTCGATGTATTTATTTAAATTTCTGTTACATCCTGGGTGTGTTTTTACTCTAAATAATTGGGGTCATTAGGGCTATAAAATAAATTTAATATTCAAATCGCCACTTGGTTTGTATCTCTATTTAGACGCTTTTGAATTTGTGACTTTCCACGCCGGAAAATGTTTGATGTAACTCTTGATTCTCTATGAATAACTGAAGTCAAATTATTTTCTTCCATTGCACGATTGAAGTCTTTGAAACGGACGCTTTTTTAAAATGAAAGTAATAAATGTTTATCCAACGTACTCGTTATGATACTTTTCTGATAATACATCACTCCAGAATTCTTGTTAAAATATCTTAACTAAACCCGTACAATGACATCAAAATTATTAGTCTTTTTGGTCTGTGAGACGGAACAGTATAGCGCTGTTACGAAACATAACATTATGTGAAGAGCATGTATGTTATATTGTCGTAGATAAAGTTTTTATATAAACAATTGACGGTTGGTTACTCTTTTTGATATTTTATCACATTTTCATAATATCAGATAACCAAATAAGATCTTTCCGTTTTGCAGAAGAAAATTCATTATTCCCTCATGGACCACTCAATAACCCGCTTAATTGAAGCGATTCAAAAAATTTAAAAAGGAGGAAATATGTAAGAAATTTAATTGTGATTCATTTATCTGATAGCAATAATAGTCGTATTTCTTCAAATAACTGCGTTATATGGGAAGAATTTATGAAATTTCATTTGGACATGGATCATAAGTGATTCATTTACCACTCGATAACTCGCTTCATTAAAGAGATACGAAAAATTAAAAAAAAAACAAAAAAGATGGGTAAATTAATTGTAATTAATTTGTATAATAGCAACTGTAGTCGTATCTCTTCAAATAAGGGGACTACAGCCCAAAATGTTATAAATTTACATGTTTATATGAGATTTACGTAAATCGGTTGTTTTTTAATGTTTTTATTTTTTACCTCTGTAAATAAATGAAAATTCAATTGGACGGGCAATTTAATTTTACATAGGAAACTACTCTTACATCAATCATTTTCATGGATGTTCAAGGTAAAATTCGAGTAGAATAAAAATTGATAAAATTGAATGACTCGTTTAATATGATAGCTTATACAAATAGTTATACCAAATTGTAGATGGTGGCGCTTGTAATTTGCTAATCCAATTATCCTACAAAGCACAATACAAAGCAATTAAAATTCATTCAATGATTACCACATAATACACGTATAAAGTGTGAGGGCCGGTCACAAAAGATAACCTAGTTTAATATTTCACTTTTTTTTATCGTTCAACAAAACAACAACAAAAAATATGCATGAATGATAATTTAATTAAAACTCATTACACAAATTACTTAATAATTAAAAATTTCCTTTTTGGCACGTTTTTCAATAAAACTTTGGAATAGCGCGTTTAATTAAAGCCCATGCGAAAATAATTACGCAATTTCAAATATGAGGTCTGCACATAAAATTACGTTCATGTTTTATATTTTACTATGGTTAATTCTTCTTATTCTAGTGCTGACTTCACTAATAAAGGTTGGCTGTAACCATTGCAAGTCAATTTCTATCTTCGACTTTTCTTAAAAGTGTCTGCGTGACTAACCCGCTCCAGTCGCGAATGTTTCTCAGCCAGGATATTTGTCGTCTTCCAGAACCCCGTTTTCCTTCGATTTTACCCTTCAAAATCAGCTGCAACAACTCGTATTTATTGTTTTGAAGTATATATTCCAAATATGATGTCTTTCTCCCTTTAATTGTGGTCAAAAGTTCTCTGTCTCTTCCCATTCTGTGCAACATCATTTCATTCGTCATATGATCTGTCCATGTTATTTTTAATAGCCTATGGTTAATGATGATAGTAATTCGCTGTGATGATAGTAATTCACGATAACAAGTATTATTTTATAAAAGTTATGTAAGTTATATGTTATATAAGTATTTATTTATTGTATGTTTTTACAGCTTTATAAAAATTGTAATACGTATTCAAAGTCCGTTTTGTAAGTGACACATATATACCTACTGACGAAATTGGTTTAGTTGCGGAATTTTAAATTATGTTAGGCTCCAATATATCGCATTCTTGTAAATACATCAATCGAATAAGTATTTCACGGTGATTCACATAATAATTGAACGGAAGGTCAGAGGTGAAACATTCAAGACTTGGGGCGCATATTTTCCTTTTTTGTTTTTCCGTTTTCTTCGATGTATTCTATTTGTTGTATGAGTAGGATAACACAACATATTATTAAAAAGTATGTACAATATGTACTCGTATGCATTGCGACTTATTGTTTATATTTATGAATAATAATTTTCTTTGGCTGAATTCGATGTTGAAGTAGAGTGAATAATTTCACTATTTATCAACATGAATGTAACAAACAATGTAAATAATTCAATTGTATTGATATTATTGCCTGTAAGACAGTAGTTTTTAATCTTTTTTCATTTACGTCTCTTTTTTATGTTATGAAATGATGCCACCTTGATACATATACTTATAACTCAATTTCCTAACTATGGAGTGTCTCCCAATGTATACAGTTTTTGTAAATGTCATAGAAATCAACGAAAATCGAACAAAACCTAAAAATTTCAGAATGTTGTTGAATGAAATGAAGCAAAAAATTTGATTTTTGCTGATTTCTAGAACGGCATAATTTATCATACGTATAGTGCCTTCCTAAGGAGGCGCACTTCACAGTTTAGTATGTTTATACAAGCGTTGATAGAGTATCACAAAATGGTTCGTTTACTGGACACCTCAACGCATCTTAAAGTGAACAATGTTTTTACACTTTTTTGCATTTGCAATTTTTTGTTACGTGATGAACAGCACGATAATTGTTTTTACTTTAAGGTCCAGTTGCGTATGGTGTAGAATTAGAATACTAGCATTCGCGTTATAAGCAATTTATACCTTGTAAAAATTGTATAAATCACTTCTCAAATGATTATTTGGTAGTAAATATTATTTATAGTTTAATTTTTATTTGGTATAAACGGTGAAACACCTCCAGTGTCAATTATAACCAAATGCGCACGGTGTATAGTCGTGTTAGAATAAAATTGATCGCATTACATATGAAACGTACCTCGTATAAATTGTGTAAAGCTTCTATCGGATGATTACTTATTAGTATGTATATATTATTTTGGTTAATTTTGTTTTGGAATAAACGGTTACTTCTTAGGTTTTAGAATAAGAGAGTGAAAAGTTAAATTGTTTTCTACATCTTATAAGTAAGGACGACTCGTGAAATTTTGCTTATGTGTGCAGAATTTGAAACCTAAACATATTTTGTAGCAAAATTCAACGAAAATTATTAAAAATTTACATTTTTAAAGCAATTTTCATACATTTTTACGAAGTCTTGAAAGATAATTTTAATTTTTTATAAAAAGATCAAATATTCAAACAATAGAAAAAATAGAATTTTAGATAAAAAAAGACATTTTCTACATTTCTTAGTTTAAATCTTCGCTTAAAATCGTTATAAATTTTTTTTTTTCATACAAGTTAGCTTGTTCACGGTAAAAGAGATTACGGTCATACAATTTACAGTTAAAAACTGCCCAAAACATCAAAGTTGCTTCCTTCTAAAATCACATATCTACTTGAAAATGAACTAATAATAATAACCATATTCAATTTTAAAGCACGTTTTAGGCAAGCGCCTATATGCCAGGCCAATATGCTATTATTTAGTTAGGTATCTATAAATTTAACCAATTAGGACAGTAGTTGTTATGCACGGAAAGAAATAATAATAAAATTAGTTGTATATAGTATTTTTTTGATTGAAGATAAGATTGATTTTGGTGCGTCAAATACTAAAAATATTACATTTTGAAAAGCCAGCTTGTAATCCAAAATTGTATCTATAGATTTAAGTACTTAGGAAATTAAGTTACTACAAGCAGAATGAAATAACAATTGAATTTGTTGCATACAATTTTTGTTGTTATTTTTGCTTTTAGTGTTTTAAATAACAATGACAAGTTTGTAGTTTAGCACGATTGCAATTGCATTTGTGTTTTTACAAGTCAATTTGTCTTGTATGTATTGTACATTTGCATTGTCGATTTTTTAAATCAACATTGAATTGCGTATTTTCATTACAAACAAACCGACTAATTGGCTGCACCCCGCCGCCGACGAACGAAAATCCTAATTGTGATTTTGACTTATTAATTATTGCTAATAATTGCCTTTACATACACATACATACATTCATACACATCCACTCGCACACAGCGCTACAAACAAACAACAAACGCCCGAGCGCAAACAACAACGAATATCGGCGGCTGCACTAATTGATTTTCGATTAATTAACAATTAAACGCGGATGATGCGACGGGGCAATTGGCATTTGTACGTCGTCGTCGCCGGCAGCTAGTAGAGAAAAAATAACGCATCACGCGCTCACAGGTACTGGCCTTCCCATATATATTGTACTTACAATCGTCTTTAATACAAAGCAGCCAGCAGAGGTATTGCAGACAAAAAAATTACGACCTCCAATAGAAAAAAAGAATAGAAAATTAAAATTAAATTAATTTGAAACAAGTTTTTTCCTTTTTTTCATTTTAAATAGGTTTTTCTTTATGAACGAAATTTTTTCGGTTTTCTTCTTTGATTTTCGTTATTTTTTATGACAATATTTAACATTATTCGTCAAACTGATGTAAAAAACTATAAAAAGTTTAATGAAACCGAAACAAGATCAAAGAAAAATTAGAAGAAAATCGCAAAAGTTGCCGTTAACTATCAAATTGAATTTAGTGATGACCTAAACTTAAACCAAAGAGTTTTTTTACTCTACTTTAAAAGTATTTTTAAAATTTCAATATAATTAGCTTCAAATTGATAGTGCACTTGAAGTGTTTTACTTTTATTTTAGTATTAGTTTTATTAAGTTTTACAGTTTTAAGTGTTACCTAAAAAACACGACGAAATGAAGCTTAGGTACTCATTTTTTCACCTGACCTTTCAATCGTAGCAAATTCATAGATAATTGCCAGTAATAAAGCTTTAATTATTGTAGGTTCAATAAATTTTTTGTGTATTTTGGGAAAACATCTCGCACATCATCTGTTGAATGATGAAATTGCCATTCGTTAAGGAAAGTGTTCTACTTTCTTCATCCATGAACAATTTTGTGCAATTGTTTTTTTTGCAAAACGAAAAAAAATAGAGAAGCATATCTCTGGTGAACTTTATGGAAGATTGTTCTATACGCCGCGATGTTTGATAATTTATTGAAAATTGCGTTGATTTTCGCGCCGACAGCGACAAAAAAGCGCATCGCTCGCACTCACTTTCACTTAATAATCATAATGATAATAATAACATAATTTTTTGTTCCAACTAAACATGGCAAAAAAAAAACGTAGACGAGGACGGTGAATTATCATTTTTCGTGCAACTTTCACGCAAATTTGGACGTCGACCTGTGTGTTGTGCGTTTTGGTGATGATCGTGGTGGTGGTGGCGTCGCGCAAAAAACCATTATTCGCGCGCGTTTCGCATCGTCGATCGGATCGTGTTTGTCATTTGCTTCGCTGATGGCTTTAATCATTTTTCATAATTGTTGATTATTAACTTGCGGAGTGGAATTGTAATTGAATAAACGTCGGCAGCGGATTTAAACGCATACGCATGTCGAGAAGAAAACGACAAGCGCGCAAGTGAAACTTTTTCCTTTTGTTCGATCGCTCGCTCGTTGGCGGTCGTCGTCGTCGTCGTATAGTATAGCGCACACACACCACTTATAAAGCTTAGAAATTCGTTTTTATTGCTGATATTTGATTCGCTTTTAATTATAGCGGCGATTAGCGCGCAATTGCATGCATTATGTTGAATATCGCTAATTTGTTTTTCTATATACAGGTAGATTATGTACAGTATGTATCAATGAAGATACATTGTTAAATTGCTCTTAAAATATAATAAAATCTATTAAAAATAATAAATTAGGTAGATATCTATAGGGCAGGCAACTAAGTAATTGCCAGTTTGTTCAATGAAATATGAGAGTTTTTTTTAACGGAAAAAGCTTTAATCTTTTAAGTATTTTTCATTTTCTTCGACGACCTTTTGATATCTTTCTGATGATAGTTTTAATTTCATACTCATTAAGCTCAACTGATTGACTTTAGCGTTGCCCACCTTTAAGAGAAAAATTTCCAGAACGGAATTTTTCAAACCAATTTCGGCTTTGCTTTTCTTTAAGGGCTTCATCATCGTACATGTCACGTAACTTTTTGGCGGTTTGCACGGCGTTCTTTCCTTTACAGAAATAATAAAGCAAACTTTGGCGAAAATGTTCGTTTTTGCACTCTATATTAATGTTGATTTAAAACAACACTTTGAGAAAATATCTACGCAATGAACTTATAAAGCTAGATTAGAATGACAGCTAACATGTATAAGAAGAAGAATATCATAACATTTACGGATATCCTAAAAATTGGAGTGAAAAACATCTATAACCGAAATGGGTAATTATTTAGTTGCCAACCCAATAGGTCTCTAACCTATCTCTGTTTTACTGCTCATTAATATTGTAAAGCATTTGCAAAACTCATAACAAACCTAATACACATGTAACTTAACTAGCAATTGCCAAAACTAGAGATACTGTCTTTTAGCTTAGGAGAACAATGCAAATATGCAGGTAATTTACAGAATTGTGACTGTGAGAATAGTAGATTCAATTAAAACTCGGACGTCCCTTGGTTAAAAACTTTTATTTTAAAGAAACTTTGTGCTATTTCCTTTAATGTTTAAAAATAATTAAACTAGGTTAGAGAATTTTATACGAAAAATGTGTTAGTCGAATGATTGGCTAAAAGTCTAATGTAATTTATGAAAATTAAATGTTTGGGTTTTGATTAGCAACGCTAAAATGTGTATTTTACAACATATCAATCGTTTTGTGGCATTTAATCTTCGATAATTTTTTACTTTAACGCTTACATTTTTTATTTATGTCAATTCGTGTTGTAGTGTTGTCCTGCTACTTGTCGCTTTCAATAGATAATCAAATACATATTCCAATAAACATCAAGTTCGTTACATTTATCTATATAAACTAGTTTTAAATATTAACTGAAAAATATTTAACTTTTTTTCTATAATGCAAAGAAAATTTATAATAAGTAACTTTAAATCTGAAGTCTTCGTATGTCGGTTGTTCTTAAATTATTGAATATCTGAACCTATAAGATTAAATAACATATATTTTTAATGTTTTGAATAAAACATTAATAAAATAAGATATTATAAAAAAAATCTTGCTTTTAATGACCTATACTACAAATTAAATTAATAATTAAAACATGATACTATGTATTCGATCTATTACTCTAAATAAAACTAAATTTGGCATTTGTGTGGTCTCAACAATATGAATTCGTTATAACAATATCAATTAATATAGTTAAGGCAAATGTACATAATTCAAGTGAGAAATTTTAACATTATGTTGCTTAATATTGGAGGAGAAAATACAAAAATTTGAAGAAAATGTATGTACCATATACGAGATGAAAATGTGTTAACTATAACTTACTTACTATTGTTCGGTTGTATAATTTAATTGTTTAAGAAATTATTTAATAATTTCTATTCATCAAATATTCTACATATAAAAACACTATAAAAATCTATAGTAAGATAGTAGGTAACATTTGGAAAAAGTTAATAGATAGATAGATAGATAGATAGATAAAGCAGTCAACATTTTTAGTTTTCTACAATTATTCATTAAAACGTGTTGGTTTTTATGAGATAGGATTTGAAGCGATTCAGAAATTAGAAAATGAACAATTTTAGTGTTATAAAAATTGTGCTAGATTCAATTTCAATTAGAATTATTACTGATTTTTTATAACCAATTAGCAAGGAATTTTTATTAGAAAGAAAAAATGTCAAATACTTATTGTGTGGGACTAGAATTTAATCAATCATAAAATATTTTGGCGTTTTGATCAGCGAGCATAAAATAAATGCGGTTTTTAAGAAAAATTATATAAAAGAAAAAGCAACCTGTTACTTTTTTTCAATTTGAATCCAGCATATCAATATCATTTAAATCGAGCTAATCTATATTTGGAACAGATTGTATATAGCAAAATGTATTTAATTAGTATCTATCAATAATATAATATCTATATCTTGTTGGAGAAATGATTGTAAATTATTGCTTGCAATTTGAACTTTGTGTTTAATTATAATAGTTAATAATTTAATAATTAAAATGCTAGAAGAGGTATTAAATTTTGTATTAAGAGATAAAAATAAAACTCTTGGCATCTTGGATATGGTGAAACATTATTTAGAGAATTTCAATAAATTACTTTTTTTTAATCCAAAAACTGTATGAGAATATCTAGAAAATTGAGACCTACCAATATAATAGATATCTATGTATATCTAATGTGAGAAATAATTATAAATTATTTGCTTTCAATATGAGTTTTTTTATTAAATACTCGTAGTTAATAATTTAACACAACTAGAAAACTTGAAAACTTTTTAAAATTTGTATTAGGAGATCAACATAGAACACTTGACAATTTTTATATGGTTACACATTGTTTAGACGATTACAATAAATTACCGTTTGTCTCTTTTTTAATCTAAAAAATTGTGTTAACATTATTAACCACTGGAAAATTGTGACAACTTTGCTCCAGATATTAATTTACACATAACAATCTTGCGATTGTATATGTTTGTAAAAAATGCTATAAAAATAAACTGATTCATATATGTTACTCTGAATAATTATGATAAATTGCATGTTTATCCTCTAAATATTGCAAAAATCAGAACAATGAGAAAGTTGAAATAATTTCGCTTTTTCGCATGCCTACCGAAATTGCATTAAAATGAAATAATTATGATAAATGCTTATGTTACCAAAATATTCAAATATTATTAACCAATTTTCAATATTTGAATTGTCAATGTAAAGAAAATTAGATATCTTTGCAATTTGCATTTGAAATAAAAATGTTGATTTTTTATAAATTGCCTAAAAATAATGTTATTATTAAATTACTGCTAATGCGTATAAATTATGGCAAATTGTTATTTGATTGCTTTCTATTCTAAAAATGTTGCTAAAATTACGAACGATTAGAAACTTTATCTAATTTTGCTTGAAACATCGATAAAAAGGTTAACAAAGACGAAACTGTTCGATAGATCTTTCCATATCTATAAAATTTTTTTTAAAATAATTTATTACTATTATTATGGATGATAAATATAAATTTAGTGAATTCCAAACATAGGTATAGATGTTAGTAAAAACCAACATCAAGCTAGATTATAGTGTTTTAAAGGTAATCAAAGAGAATTTTCATTCTTAGACGAAATATGATCGTATTTGAAGAAATGTAATGGTGTATAATAAATAATATTATTCTAATTTTTGGCATTAAAAATTAATGAACAAAAAAATTTACTTGTAAAACATTTATGTATTCCAATAATTTTATTGAAGACGTTTGCTACTTCAATTTTCTTATTGGATTTGACATTGTATATTAGCAAATTATTTTCATTCTACACAAAAAATTAATAATTTTAGATTCGAATTTTAATATATATATATATTTAGAATATATACAGTGCGTCCTCGGATCGACTTCACTGTAGGTATAATTGATTAAAAATTTTGGAGTCTAGTTTGGAGATTTTGGAATCAACCCCTGCTTGGTCTGAAATTAATTTGAAGCACATTTTCATGTTTTTAAAATTTAAGGAGGGCCTGAAAATAGGGGAAAAGTGATTTTATGTTCAGGTAAAGTGCTATTTTTGCCAATAATATGACAAAGTATTATTAAGATAAGTTGTTTAAAATATAAAATTATGCACATATGCAAAAATTCACAATTATCGGATCATTTTGACAAAATCAGAAACAATAATTTTATGTTCAGGTAAAGTGCTATTTTGGGCAAGAATACTACAAAATGTTACTAAGATAAGTTGTTCATATAGAATTATGCCCATATGCAAAATTTTACAGCTGTCGGATTATTTTGACAAACTTGGTATTTTATTCTTTTGTTGTTACCACAGACAAAAGTATTATAAATTGATAAAAAATAACCCATGTTTTAAATATAGTAGTAGTTTTTATTAAGCTTATTGTAATAAGCACGACATAATTCAAAATTCCTAGCCCCTGTTTTATTCTGTAATATGAGGAATAAACGTAGATAGGTATTCATTATCTAAATAAGTAAGTGACATCTAGATAAATTCATGAAAAAATAATAAATGTAATTAGGTGTTCCAAACGTATACTTTTTATATTAAATTTTTAACAAATTTAATCAATTAACTTTCGATAGACCAAGTTATTTTAAATTTCACTTTTCATAAATCTGACGTTTAAAAGTACAACAAAAATCAAAAATCTACGCTCTGGTTTTATTCATGAGTATACTGAACAAACGTAGGTAGGTACTAATTACATATTTGCATTTCCACAATTATCAAAAAACAAACTAACCTCTAGATAAATTTATGAAAAAATAGTAAATGTAATTAGGTGTTTGGCGTTTTCTTATTTATATTCCAAACGATTATTTTTTATTTTGAATTTTCTACAATTTTCATCAATTAACTTTCGATAGACCAATGATTTTTTATCTTCACTCTGCAGTCACTTTTCATCTGAGGCTAAAAAGTGCGACAAATTATAAAATTCCTAGCTCCGGACTCATTCTCTAATATGCGGAATAAATGTAGATCTATTCATTACTTGCATTTGTGCAATTATCAAGAAAACTAACATCTAAATGAATTTATGAAAAAATAGTAAATGAAATTAGATGTTTGGCGTTTCCTTACTTACATTCCAAACAGTTATTTTTTATTTTAAATTTCCCACAACTCTAATCACCTAACTTTCGGTTTCGATAGACCAATTATTTTTTGTCCTTACTTTAACAGTTGCGACGGAATTCAAAATTTCTAGCTCCGGAGTTATTCTCTAACATACGGAACAAACGTAGACAAGTATCTATTCATTACTTGCATTTCTGCAATTATCAAAAAAACTAACCTCTAGTCAAATTCCAGAAAAAATAGTAAATGTAATTAGGTGTTTGGAGTTTTCTTACTTATATTCCAAACGATTATTTTTTATTTTGAATTTCTCACAATTTTAATTAATTAACTTTCGATAGAACAATTATTTTTTGTGTTCACTCTTCATTAATCTGATGTTAAAAACTGCGACAATATTTAAAATTCCTGTCCGGCTTTATTCTTTAATATGCGGAACAAACGTATAATAGATAGGTATTAATTATTTATTTGCATTTTTTCAATTATCAAAAAAATAACTTACATTTAAATGAATTCTTGAAAAAATAGTAAATGTAATTAGGTGTTTTGCGTTTCCTTACTTAAATCCCAAACGATTATTTTTTATTTTGAATTTCCCACAATTTTAATCAATTAACTTTCGAATTAATATCCTTATTATTGTTAAGTAAAAGCCAAGTCTTAGTGTTAATTGATATTTATATATTACAGCAATTTAAATTAATTATGAAATATATTTTAAAATTGATAGATATACGGGAAGAAAGTGGTGAATATTATTATTGTAAGAGTTACCCATTAAGCAACTTAACGCTATCAACTTACCGCATTCGGATCCAGAAAGCGTCATCACAAGCAAAACAAAACACGATAGATACGTAAACATAACTCAACAAAAAACATAACAACAGCAATAAATTAGCGCACTATAAATATACTATATATAATTTGGCAAATCAACAACAAATAAACAAAACTAGAATGAAGAAACGCGTCGTCGTACGCTTATCATTGAGCATCGTGCGCTTCGCATTAAAAAATCGCGCGTCTGGGCCGTAAACGAGAGTGAAAAACGCGACGCAACAACCTAACTGTTGGTGCCGACGTGAAAAAACAAATCACAACTATGCACTATAAACTCTCGTCTATAGTAAACTTTGTATTCTCTGTTTTTTTTTTTGCTTTTTTCGCCGCGTTTCTTTTTTCGTCCGCCACCCAACCGTATTTTAAAACAAGTGAATAAAATATCGGCGAAACGAAGCAACAGCCGGGAAGAGAAAAAAAAAGTGAACAAGAGTGTGGCAGGCGGGCAGGCAAGCATTTCACCCATTTCCCTTTCGCTTTTCTTTGGCGCGTGTTGTTGAGGTTATGTCAGCGTGGCGGTGCGACGTGTGTCCCCTCTCTGCGTTACGTTGCGTTCCCCTCCGGCAAACAACACCGACAATATAACAAGTGCATAGATTTACGTAATTTGCTAATTGCGGCCGGTAAATATTGATTTTGCGTATTAACTGACGGTTAGATATATGATCAATGGTAAATAATATACCAATGGAAAAAGATTGAGGTTAGATATGTTTGGATAACACTGCGGTTTTAAGAAAAATCGGAGGCTATTGATTGTTTTTTCCTTTACATTACTCAATGTGTGCGTACAATTTGATTTTGCATTAAATAACAATTCTTTTAAATATTTTAACATTTGTTAATTATTTTAGGTTATAAAGTTTGAATTGTTTCAATTATATTTGATTGCTTAGATTTATTTATCATGTATTTACATAAAAATATAGGGATTTTGTAATTTTTGTTTGAAATTTATTAATAATTAAAAGTTTGTTGAAATATAAGGTGTAGTAGGAACTAATTCATTATTTTTTGAATAGACGCCTTTAGTCATCTGTATCTCAGTTTTCCAAAAAGGTAATCAGGTTAAGTTAGTGGCCTTAGAAAGATTATATTTTCTACTTAAAAAAATCCTAATAAAGTTTTGTTATTGATTGACCGCACGTTAAAGATGAGCATGATAATGTGAATAATATTTATATTATATAATAGTTCGGATACTCTAACAGCCAATCATCAAAAATTACAATGCAATTTTGATTTACTTTATTCCATTCAAGTAGTTTAGCTGCACAACGTTCTTGAAGACAAATTGTCGTTGAGGAAATGGATATTGTTGTGCCCAACGAACATGTAAGCACTATTTCGAGATCTTTAGTAACTGCTAGAAGAATTATTGTATATTTTAAGTAGTTTTTAGAAATTCGTCGGTCAGTGTCAGAGCAATTTTACATTCGTTCATTGATCGCCAAGGAAAGTGTTCCACTTCTCTGTATGCACGGTTTTAAGAGATTTTTTAATAATATTAAAGTTTTGTTCAATTACCTTTAAAATTTTCGGTACTGTTTCGCATGATGCAAGACACAATTTATCATAACTAAACTCGCAGCGAAACTCGCCGCGTCCCAATCTAAGCATGCAGGCTCTTACACCCGTGTACTCTTGCTGATAATTTTTTCAATTCCCTTTGAATGTGTCAGTAATTTATAAGTTTAAAATGCTGCACACAAATAACATGCAGAAAGAATTTATCAGTTTTTTTTCTAACCACTCCCCACATGGAGATATCCTCTAATTGATATCATATTCGGTTTCTTGGCCTAACCTAATCCTCGAAACCCGCCATACTCACTAAAATCGTTGTTTCTATTCTATCGGTTAGTGAGTATGATCCGAGGATTAGGTTAGGTCAAGAGACCCAGTATGATGTCAATTAGAGTAGCTCTCCTTGTAAGAGTTGTTAGAAAATGCTAGAAAAAAAGTATGTTTACTTTAAGCTCATAAATTAGTGACACATTCAAAGGAAATAGAAAAAATTATCAGCAAGAGTGCTGGTGTGTAAGAGACTGCACGCTTAGAATGGGACGCTGCAAAATCTATTACAATAAATCTTAATGATTTCTTTGTTTTTGAATCGATATTTTGTAAAAATATTCATTTTTAATGTTATTTAAGTAATTTTTCATTAAGTTGTCATTAAAATTCCAGAAATGATAATTTGGTTACAATTCAATTTAGGTAAATACAAGGTCTACCGGCAAGTTATGTCTGTTTAAGAAATAAAACAAGGGCAATAAATAAGTTAATCCAAATTTTTCAAACAAAATTTAGTATTACTTATTGCATTCTTACTGTACATCTTTTTGCACCATTCTTCTTAATTGTAAATTTTTATTTAAACAGTATTGAACTTACATTTTTAAAATGCTTTTTTGATAAATTCCATATTTAAACCAATACAGAATATTATGTAATGAATAAAAATTCATTTACAACGTTGCATTATCAAATAGTGTGCTCTCAAAGTGCGTAGTTGAGGCAATGTCTAATCGAAACATGTATGTTATCCTATATTAGTGAAAAATATAAAATCTATATTTAAAAATTAGAATTATGCTTGCAAGAGGTCTTTAATACGGATAAATACTATAGTGTAAAATTAATATTGATAAAGATCAAGAGAAAACATTTTTTTGTTGCATACTACGTGGGTCATTCGATTATGAACGAGACTTTTGTTGTAGCTCTGCAGGTAGTAATAGGCAAGGAATAAAAATTTATGTAGGCAGTGATGGGGAGGTAATAAGAGTGTCCAGCCTACAGATTACTCAATCGTGTCCTTCCCAGGATCAGGAGGACAATGAGTAAGGCAGTAGTCAATTCATCTTTTGCGCAAAGCATTATCATAACATTTTGAACGAATGACAGTGTCAAACTTAGTGAAATTTTTAGAAGACTTTCTTTTCTCTTGAAGCTGGCGGTTTATGAAATCTCTTCAAAAGTTGATATAACTGTTGGAAATACACAAACCATCCTCACTGAAGAAGTTTTGTCACTGAAGTTTTGTTGAGAAAACTGAGAAAAATGTCGTCTAAAAGTTTCGCTTGGTTTGACACTATCATTCGTTCAAAATGTTATGATAATGCGTTGCGCAAAAGATGAATTGACTTCTGCCTTCTCATTGTTCTCCTCATCCTGGGAAGGACACGATTGAGTAGTTTGTAGGTTGGAGACTCTTATTACCTCCCCACCACTGCCTACATAAATTTTTATCCCTTACCTATCATTATCTGCAGAGCTACAACAAAAGTCTCGTTCATATTTGAATGACCCACGTATAAATGGACAAAACTGTCCGGTAGAACTGAGAATTTGCATTTATTAGGAATTACTATGTATAATATATATATTTATATATATTTTGCAAGAAGTGATCATTAACAAATCCATTTCACATTCATCTGAATGAAACTGTTAATTCAAGTTGCGCGTAATTATTTCGCCCACCAGTAACGCTCTCCATTCACCATATGAAATTATCATCTATTTAAAAAATCATAAATTCGCAAGCGATTTCTAATTGTTTCAATTTATTAACACATTCTTTTCGAGTTAGAAAAATGGTTAAGTAATGCATCTGTGGGATAAAGATTATTAAGATTATTCTGCTATATAAAAAAACATAATTGCTTAAACTTTTCCTTATAATATCTGTAAAATAATTCATGCTTTCTTAAACATTTCCAAAAGGTGCTAAAATCATAATGTTTTTTTTTTCTCTAAGTAAGATTTTTATTTAATTTCTCAACAACTTTTAGGTTGTAATTGCTTTAACACTTTTTACTAATTAAAAAAATTAAAATGTTTTACATATATAGGCAAAATCATCAGGTTCTTTATAAAAATTAAAATTTGTTGTTAAAAATCTTTATGAATTTTTAGTTTCAAAGTAAAAATGTTATTTCTTGACTTCTCAACAATTTTTAGACGGTAATTGCTTGAGCACTCTTTACTAATTAAAAAATATAAAATGTTTTAAATATATTAGGGAAATCAACAGGTTTTTTATGAAAATTAAAATTTTTGGATAAAAATCTTTATCGACTTTCAGTTTCAACTCAAAAATGTTGTTATTTCTTAAAACTTTATAGCAGCATTCTTTTTTCGAATTCATTTTAACAATACTAACAGTGTATTCCAACCTGTGGAGCACCCTCTTCTAGGATTAACTGCAAATGGGGCATGTAATTGTAATAGAAATATAAAATACCATAAGTCGGCGAAAATAAAAGCAAAAATTCAAAATTATTTTACCCACTTTGAATTTCATTTGACTTTTTTGCTGATTTGTGACATTTCGTGAAATATCGTGTACTCTGTATACCTTATACCTATGCAGGAAATTAGATGGTTATGGAAATTAAGAGGGTGGAATGGTAATTATTTCAACTATGGTGGTGGAAATATAAAATGATTAAAAACAACTGATAGTGTGCAAATTCTTTTTTTCTGTGTAATTGTAAAGAAATAATGTTAATTTGTACTTAAAACTTTTTAAAGAAAATATGAAAAAGAATTAAGAACTTAATTAAAAATTTTATTAATTTTTATCAATGAGTAAAACACAAAAATTGAAATTATTACCTAGTCGATTTCTATATTGACTGAATTTATTAACAAATTTGCATTATTATTAACAGATTATTTTCGATTTGGCAAAGTGGTTAATTAATTTGTTTGATTAGCGATGTATGTATGTACACGCATACGTTATCATTTTTTCGGCGCACTCGGGTGTATAATTAAAAAGGTGGCCGGGCATATAATGCGCGATAAATTATCGTTAATAATAATGATTATTATTGTTTAGCGAAAATATGTAACATATAACACAACGTATGTGCGTGAGTTATTATTTATTTTCGTTGCCGCGCGTCGTCTTGATTAATGCCGCACACATTCGCTAATTGCAAAACACAAATTGATATAGAAATTTGTTATAATAATTTTTTAATTGAAATTTATCATTAAATTTCATTAAACGCATAATAACGATAGAAAGTTTTGCTTCGCTGCTTTATTTTCTTACTTATTTATTTGTTATTATTTTTTTTCGATTGGTGAAAAAAACAACATTATCGAGTATTTATTTCTCGTATATATCTAAGTATAATTGGTTTCGACAAATTGGTTTTCTATTAAATTTTATTGCCAAATGGTTAAAATTCAAGTTTAGTCTATTTAGTTTCATACAATTTTAAATAGATAGTTAATTAAATAATTTTATTACTTTATTAGTATTCATAGAAATAAAGAGTTTCCATTTAATTTTTTACTCATTTCGCGAAAATATGATATTTTAGAAACTCGTATTCTAAATAGTACCCCTTATTTTTGTATAACTCTAAATTACCAATTGAAAATATAGATTAAATGCACCCAGGGTAATGATAGCTCTTTGGTGTGCATGTATATTTCTGTACATATTGTGCAAAATCCCACATTTTCATCTACTGCTACAAAAACGTCTGAAGAGAAAGTAGTACGGTTTAGGAAACTTATATAGAGTACAATTTTGGCAACTATAGACATGCCATAATTATGGCGTATAATTAGATCGTAAATCCAATTTCAATATCTCTCTAGAGTTGTCATCAGTAATGCGACTAATATATGCTTCTATTAGTAATAGAATGAGACATAACTAAACTCTTAGCAGATAAAACTCTAAACTGTTAATAAAAAAACGAAAATATAAATTAAATACAGTCAGGGTAATGATAGCTCTTGGTGCTTTTAAATAAACATGTACATGTACATGTTTATTTCTCAATATATTGTGCAAAACCATTTGCATTCATTTACTGCCACAAAAACGTCTCAAGATGAACTGATTGAATTTGGTGGTACGATTTTGGAAACTCATATACAGTACAATTCTGGCAACTACACACATTTCCAAATTAAGTCGTTCAATTAAAACGTAAATCGAATTTTAATATCTATCTAGAATTGTCATCAGTAATGCAACTAATTTATGCTTCTATTAGTAATACAATGATACATAACTGAACTTTTATCAGATAAAAACTAGTTAGATAATATTATAAATTTTGAATTTTTTTAATTGAATTTCTACGTTACTGAATTACAATTATAGACTGTATGTTAGGTTCTGGTGTAAAAAATTGATGGCCTCTTTTGTTTTCAAAATCAAATATTAAGTCAGTTTTGGAAGGGGTATGAATTAAGAGACTAGTGAGATTTTGGCAACTCCCCCGACTTGTTACATAATAATAATAATTGTAATAATAATAATGATTTGTATCCGGTTGTATTCTGTTGGGCTAATTTGATAGTAATAGATTTATAGATAAAAATG
The DNA here is from genome assembly GCA_030264715.1 of Adinopsis sp. GC000173. Taxonomy (NCBI): domain Eukaryota; kingdom Metazoa; phylum Arthropoda; class Insecta; order Coleoptera; family Staphylinidae; genus Adinopsis; species Adinopsis sp. GC000173. The sequence continues at coordinate 12,051 of JARJDW010014524.1, read as the reverse complement.
TATATTAGATCTGTAAACAATACAAAATATGTATTTAATTACCTCTAATAATCTAACAGAAAAATACAATTGAGTACAAATTCAACTACAAAAGCATGTAGGTTCATTTTGAAATACTATCTTTTAAATTTTCAATTAAAATCTAATAAATAATTTAAATGATTAATAGATATTAGATTTCTATGAACTGTGAGAACTGGTAATTAACGTAGATTGATAATTGTTATGAAATACCTAACAGAGATATTTGATATTACAACAAGGTGTACCTATAGTACATTTGAATGCTAATTTTCAAAAATGCAATGGTAAATATAAACAGTGAATTAAGACAGTTATTTACATTTTAGCAGGAGAAATACGAGCATAAGAACAATATGCGATATTACTACTTACGATTAGTGTGCTTCATTCAGAGGTATAAGTATAATACATATAGAAAATATTTCCACTCGGATTCTTTAACATTCAATTTGGGATAAAAATGTTTCTTTGTGTGGGCGAAATTTTTGCATGATTTTTTCATTGCTTCTTCTTTGATTTTTCCACATTTTCTATCAATTATTTTTGACTTTCATCGATATTAATCGAAAATGCGGGAAGACCAATATTATTCTCACTTTTTAAAACGATTTTAATGAAAATCTTTAAATGATTTGATAATGATTTATGACATCCCATCCAAAATTGAATGTTTAAAAATCTCTAGAAGATACTAAAAAGTATAGAGATTTTATTTTTTTATATATTTTTTTTTAAATTTATACTTCCATTGCTAAATGTTTATCCGATTTTACTTTTTTGTTTGATCTATTAAAGGAATGAAATTAAACGTACATTGCAGTGGTGATACAATGAAGTGAAAAATAGAAATAGAAAGACTGTACTGTTTAGAGGATTTATGTTAATATCATTATCTATTAATAAATATTGTTGGTTTTTATGGTTTGCTTTAGCTGCAAGTGCATTTTTATTCATCGTAGCATTGACTCTATTGAAATTGAAAGTATTGTTTTGTAAAAAGAATTGAATGGCACAACCAGTTTTTTTAAATAAGACTAATTGGTATCAAAATGTGTATACTTGATGATGATATTAGGTATGAGCAGCTTTTTAAATTGAATTGGAAAAACCATTTGTTTAGTCTACATACATTTATTTATGAAATATGAAGCAATATAATAATGATTTAAAGACAAAATAAGTTTTATCTCCTCTTTATTTGTTAATTTTTTTCTACTTTAAATGTGAATGTCTTTCAAGTGCTGATTTTGAAATTATACTTATAGGAATGTCCTACTATACTGATTGCAACTACATTCTCAATATATCGATTGATTTCAATTACATACAATTTGACATAAAGTTACATCAACTATGCCGTACACAGCAATGTCCTACAGCATAGAATAAACACTTGCGATTCTTATGTAATTTGTTTTTTTAAATGAACGCAAATAAATTATAAGGTTTAGTGAGCAAACTTTTGTTTTAAAATCGCGGAGAGGTTAGTAGGTCAAATTAAAAGGGTCGTATTTTGGCTAAGGTGTAAATTTATAAGTGTGATTAAATTTGACGACGTATTTTGTAAAGCCTATTTTTAAAACTTGTTGGTTTAGTTTGAATACAAAGTTTATTGCTATTTGAAAAGTCTAGTTACTAAAATGGCAACAAACTTTAAATATAATACATATCCTTATAGTTAGGGCCGATTTCATAATCAAATCGTTAATGCTCCGTTAACTAAAGGAGGGATTTAGTTAAAGGTGGTCACTTAAATATATTATGAAATTGATTTTAATTTTTAAGGAAGACTTAAATTTTAACAGGCCATTAAAATGATTATGAAATCGGCCCTTACTCTCTTTAATTTAAGTATTTGTTTGTGGTCGATTTTTCGGCCTCTTACTGCGTACTAACATATAATCAATATTTATCTAATTATAAATGTTTTTTTGCAGCGAATTTAAAAATATTATGATAATCGTAAATAATTTGAAATATAAGTATAAAGATTCTTTACTTTTTTTACTCAGGTTAAATTATATAACTAAAAATTCTGCACCGGAATCATCTAAAAGCACACGATAAAGCCAAAAATAACCTTTTTAAAAGTTGGATACGACTCTCCAATGGAAAATTAAGACCATAAAAAGGAAAATTTGCATTATTCTGTATATTGCATTACAGCTTCTTGCATAACCCATGCTAGAAAAGGCTAAATAAAACAAAAGGACACATTTGAGCGGACAAACAAATTTCTTGATTAAAGTCATTTGATTTCTTTTTGTTATTTGAAAAATCGATTGTTCAATTGTATCTCAAAAAATCAAAAATCAACAACTTAGAACTAAAGAATTTGAAAGAAAAAGTTCAAACAAGATATATTATGTGATTTAGTTGGTTACTTGGTTCAGTTTTTTTTACTGCCCATCTGTCCCTTTCTACCCTGGATAATGCATAGAATTATTATGCAGTAAACAATGAAAACAAAATTTTATTTTTGTTATAATTTTTAATTAGACTTTTAAAATATATATTTTCTTACAAGCACTCTCTTGACCTATTGCCATTGACCAAAGCACAAGGTGATCACCGATTACCTCGAAATGAAAAATTGCATAACAGTTTACTCGTATATGCAAAACTAATGGACTTTAATTAACTTAATAAAATAATTTATTACATAATTGTCTATAATGAATAAGAGGCGTTTAACAATTGAAAATGTTTGTTATTTTGTAAAAGTCGCAGTTAGATGCAAAAAATCAATATTTTCCAACACATTTCATAACAACTCTTTACTTTAAAAATCATCTAAAGAGTCTATTGTTGAGAACATTTCATCAAAATGTTATATGACACGCAAATAAGTACCTACTTACATATGCTTGTTGAGAACGTGTCATTTTGATGTCAAAATTGCTTTATTCAAAAGAATAATGCTAAATTTGCGAAATATTTTGATTAGTTAATATTTACAAATTTCTAAATATGTTTTTAATTTGAGACATTTTTGTTTTGTTAAAACTATAATTTATTAATTTCTACAGCAAAGATTATTAAAACTCTGACATCTAATACGAAATTAATTTGTCGATGAACAACCTGTGTACTTTATGCTTGCTATATGTAAACTTCTTTTTGATTCCTCGTCTATAGACTTTATAGACTTAATAGGAAATTTGGACTGGTTACTTACATTATTGTGGGAATTAGTAGTGATTTTAAAAATTTAAAGTTAAAATTAATTTAACTGCTCCGTCAGAAAATTACAATATTCCATTGTTCTATAATTTGCAATGGTTTTTAATATTTATTGAGGCTATTATAAATACTTGTTTGTTTTTCAAATTAGTGTTATGTTATTGAATTAGCGTGGGCGTTTCTCTAATTTTCGCATTAACTTCAAAGAGGTGATCAGTTGTGTATTATTGTAGATAAATATCTGTAAAAATTGGATGTATTTATAGAAACAATTAAATCTATTAATGTGATTTTTTTTTCTACAAATATTTATTTTTAAATTAGTGTTAAATTATTAAATTAGCGTGGGCGTTTCTCTAATTTTAGCATAAACTTCAAAGAAGCGACCATTTGTGTATTATCGTAGAAAAATACCAGTACAAATTGCATGCATTTATACGGTAGTGACAATTATAATTCATTATTGCGTTTTTTTTTCTATTTACAAATGTCCATTTCATGTATCTTTAAAATTAATACTAATTAGCATGTCTAAAAATAAAACTAAATAGAAATGTAAAATTATTCAACTTGTTGGTACAGGTTTAATGCATACATTTTGCACATTAAAATTCTGTAATTCATTTACAAGTAAATTACAATTGTTTTACGATAGTGAAATATAAAAATTCACATACTTTTTCAATCAGAATTTTAATAATTTCAATCAATATGATTTAATGTAGATAACTTTAAAATGTCATATTTAATTTTTTTTTAGTTGCTAATTTATAGATAAAATTGTATGAGTCATGATAACAAGTCTTGTTCGTCAATTTCTAATTCAAATTTAAATCTAACTCAAATTTAGCTTTAAATTTTTGTTCAGAAGCTGAGATTTCAAATTTTTGATGACAGATACCAATCAGTAAGTAGGAGTTCCAACCTTAATTTTATTAACATCATCAAGTAGATTAATATTTAAAAATATTTTCGTTGTATTTGATTGAATATTTGAATTTGGCAACTCAAATTTATTGAGAAAGGCATATATCAGTAAAAAATTCAATTTAGAATTTAAATATTTTAATGAATCCATCCTTCATTTCGGCATTGGCATTAATATAAACAGTAATGAATTCCAAACGAGTCCGAAGCCCTCAAATCTTAAATTACTGGTGTGATAATTAAAGTTTTTTTTTAATAATTCGGTAATATAAATAATTATGTCGCAGTATGACATTCTGTTTCTCTATAAACTTGTTAATAATCTGGTTTATAGTCGCGGATATGCAGCCAAATCGAAGTCAACAAGTGTGAATCAGTCAAATTCATCGAAAAGAGTATCTATTGATAAAACTGTTTGGCATACATATGGGCAAATTCCCATTATAATTAAATATACTTATTGTTTTACAAAATTAACAAAGCAATATAATTTTTTTGTAACAAAATCCGTATATATTTCTGTCGTTGTAAAACTATATCATTTTAAATCTATATAATATAAATATAATGAATTAGAAGAAAATAAACCGATAATTAAATTTTTTATTAGTTATCTATTTATATTTTATCTTTCATATTCATTAATTTTATTTGTCGTTTAGTAATGTTTTTCCTTATAAACTTTAAGAGCATAATGTTCAATGGATGAGGAAACATTACGTTAAAATACGGTTTCTATTTTTAGATTGAAAACATGTAAATTCGTAAAATTTAAATAAATAAAGCAAACATTTGATTTCAATAAAATGCGAATCGAGGAATTAATTAATTAGAAAAGTTCGACGATCGTGCGCATTTTTTTCGGCTTTCCCGCATCGCAAATTAGCTGATTATCTCTCATCGTTCGCATGCAAAAATCTCTGCATTACGCAATTAATTAATTGAATAATGTGCGCACACACACACACAAGTGCGTTTTCTCCATCGAGTTTTTCCATACAAGCAACAAACATTCAGGCAACGTATAAAAAAATCAGCATTTTCTAATCTGCCACACTTGCAGCATGGAAATGCATCATTGCGCACATTAAATATCGTACACTCGTACTCGACGTTTCTTTCACATACACACAACACACACGATGATTATATAATTTTACGCTCTTAATAAAATGCCTCACATTTTTACACAAACACAAAATGGGAATTTATGTAAGCGATTTGCAAATAATCGCTAATAACTGCTTGCACATGCTAGAAAATTGTAAAAATTCTTGGCATTTTGCAATGTAACGCATTCGTAAAGTTCAATTCTGATCAATAAATTCATCGTAATTGTTGTATTTCATGGGATGTAGACATTTAGCTAAAGATGTTGTAAATTTCATATAATTAATTCTCTATTTTATTTTACCATAAACAATACCAACATTATTTTTAAGACAATACATACCCTATTCTTATTAAATGCGCATTTGACTTGCGTTAGAAAATAGTCAAATTATATTTGGTATAAATTATGCCCCAACACTAATTTTATTGTAATAAAATGCAGTGAGCAATTTAATGTGCGAATACATAAATCGACGCATTCTATTGTATACTGACTTACTTCTACAATGTAATAATGATCGATTAAATTCATCAGATATTTAGAATATAAAATATAGTAAAACATATTCATAAAATTGTTCTTCAGTATATTCCATATTGCTAGAAACAAGAATAAAGTATTTGCCTTCTTTTGTGCGGATTCATCTCTGCCAACCTATCATTTTATTATAATTGTTCTTTCATTTTCTTTATGTTTTAGTGCAATTATGAAATGTCATCTTAAATCCACTGGATTGCGTCAAAATAACTCTAAACCTGCAACCGATCATGTCACACGATTTCCGTTTTGCTGAATTTTTACCAATCACGGCACTCGTCTTTTACAGTTTGCTGATCTGTAAATGATGGTTCGAAACTCTATGCACCCGCTCAGTCGAGATGCTCACAGTACTAACAATTCACGCACCTTCACCCATTTATCCTTTAACACCATATCAGGTATTTTTTTAATGAAATGTGGCGTAAAGACAGAAACAGAGCGACTAGGACGGAACTAAGATCATTTGTGCTCATTTAACCACAACAAGCCTTTTAAAACCAGTTGTATATAATTTTTGTTGATGGTCAAAATTCACCAAAATGTTTTACTAGTTAATTTTTAGTTTTTTTCGACGATTTGCTCTTTAAAAATAGTGTTATTAACATTCTAAACTGGTGCAATTTTTAAATATTTTTGCACATGAATTAGTTATAAATCTAAAAATATACAGATTTTAATTGATTTAGTGAGATCAAATAGAATTAATGTAATATATGTCATCTAAAGTAATTTGTTTGTTATAAATTGTCCCTCAATATACATTTTTTTGGCATTTTAAAGCATTCGTGTTTCTTTTTGCGCGCGAATGAATTATAAATATAAAAATATCTAAATATTAATTGATTTAGTGTGATCAAATGGAATCAATTCAATATAGGTCATCTAAAGTAATTTGCTTACTATGAATTGTACATCAATATAAACAGTTTTGGACATTTTAAAGTATTCGGATTGGAAGATTGGAGTATCGAAAGAAACCTATATGTAGATTGTAAAAAGAGGTACTTTTGAGAGAATTACTATGCCCGACACGGTTTTATTGACGAATCAATAGAATACTAAATTATGTTGCCTTTTCTAAAAATATCATATGTATTTGTGAGATTTGTATTTCCGTCGGCGAAAAGATGCAGTTGTCTTGATTTTATAACTATCATAATATTGTAGTGTTCAATAAGCGTTAAGTCATTAGAAACGTTAATGAAGTAATAAACAATTGTTACTTTTCTATTGTATGAGTATGTTTTATTTGAAATTGTGAATCAATTGGCTATTTAGCGCAAAACTGTTAATAGCTTATATTTCATTCTTGAAATTATTTATGATTTTTTATAGGAAATAATTAGTACGTTTCTCTTTTTAGGTGTGCTGGGCAGTTTTGTAGATTAAGTTTCTTTTCATTGTAGCTAGGAAATATAGAATTTAGATGTTTAGTTTGGTATACTTTAATTTGCCAAAATTTATAATATCCTTTATGTGTATTTTACTTTATATGTAAATATTTTTTTTCACTTAATGGTTCAAATAATTTTTTATTATTCCTTATATTATTTACATCTGCATTAATGGCTAGGAAATGGAAGGAAGGAAATTTATATAATATTATATTATTTTATTTATTAATATTTGATCTTTTGGGAATATTCTTGTTTTTTTATTTTTATTAATATTTTTTATTCATACTTATTTATTCCGCTTAAAAAACAGCTTGTATAAAGGTGTTTCGTATATTGTTAGTTGCGCATTTAGTATTTTTTTTATCTTATTGCTGAACCGTCTCGATTTCCATTCACTTCGTTAAATTTAGTTTTATACCATTGCTGGAATTCGTCCATTGGTCTAGTATTTTTATTTATGTCGAATTTATGTAGAATTATTCTTATGGTGTGTCGAAAATAAATTTAGTCTAATCGATCTTGTATGTCAATTTTACCACTTTTCGATTTTTTTGTTTTTTATTATTATTGTTATTTTTCGTCTATATTTACATACTCCGTTTAAAAAAACAGCTTATATAGAGGTGTTTCGTATATAGTTACTTGTGCTTTTAGTATTTTTTTAAACTTATTGATGAACTGTGTCGATTACCATTCACTGCGTTGCGTTTTGTTTTATACCATTGCTGGAATTCGTGCATTGGTCTACTATTTTTATTTATGTCGAATTTATGTAGGTGTGTATATGGATTTTTAAATGCTTTTAATTAAATGTTGATTGTTTGTTCTTTATATTCATGTGTTCTCTAATCTGACTGAATTATCAAAAGTATTCCTCAGTAAAAAAGTAAAATTAAATATATTGTAAATAGTATAGTAGAATATGTAATTTCTAGAGATAATTATGCATTGTGTAAATAAATGTGCGTAATATAATTCATTTAAGCTGAACAATCGTATTATAAAACATATAGGTATGTATTTTCAAGCAATTTATTTAAATTTAAATATTACATAGATGAAAATATTTATAGGCTTATATTATATAAGGATTATTCTAACTATGTGTACGCATTGAGTTGGCTTTATTACTAAATCAGACAATAATGATTTATATGAAAAAATGAAATACATATTTGCAATTTTATTTAAAAACATAAAAATGTTGTAAAGTTGTTCTTGTTTACATAGTAACACATGAAATGCCATAAGTGACATGTGAAAATGTCTTACAGTTTGACTCATGCAACCGTATTGTTTTCTACATAAATCTTTTTGCAACCTTTTACATCGATTGTAATTTAGATATTGAAATATTCCTTACATGGGACAATTTGAGAAAATTAAGTTATAACTTGAATTGTTTGTATTTAATGTTACTTATCAAATATATTAGCGGAAAGTTGGGCAATGGCGACCACCGGGAAATACCGCAACCTGGTAGAGATAAAAAAATCGTATCAGTACCTTGCAAACATTGTATTGTATATTGTATTATATAAGCTAATATACTGCAAAATAACGACAGTTTTTTAACAAATAAATTAACAGCCCTTACATATATTATAATATTTTATGTTTTCTGTTATAACTAAAATGCGCATAAAAGTTGAAGCCAATATGTTTTTATATGCAATAATTATTTCTGGATCTGCTAATATATCCACAAAGAGGAATTCTGCTGCGCATTGCAGAATATTTTAAGCTATAATTTGTACAAGATTGCTCTTCACATCTGCTTGAAACAAAATCTATCCAACAGGGTAATGATGGTTCTAACTTAATTTGTCATAAATTTGAAAAAAGCAACAAATCATGGTTTAGAAGCGATTTATGTTCGGGATGGTCCATACGAAATGCAATTTACAGGACATCCCTGATAATTACAGATGTGATTTTTGTATATTTAACGACGTGTTTACAATAAGTAGCTTTTTTACCTATTTTACTTGTTAGAGTGCAATTACCCTATCAGTTTCGCCATTGCCCTTTATAATTTTTACTCCTTTTCTAATGCTGAATTACATTAATTCAGAATTTTTTTATATTAATTTAGATAGTGTACTAGTTGCTTTTTCATATACAATACATTAGTTGCAACAATACGGCATGATGGACCATAATGCTAATGTGTTCACCAAGACCAAATATTGCCACATATCATGTAAATCACATCTCAATAATTGCACCTATTTTACGTTACTTTGTTTATGTTTAATGATGGGTAATTTAGTTTTGCGCAATTAATTTATCGATTAATACATTTTTGTTTTCATAAAAACATAGTGTGTAATCTGCAAAGTAAAAGATTTATTAATACGAATACTATTGACCGCTCTGTAACATATACATATGTATCTAATTATATAGGGTGTCCTAAAACTAGCTAAAAACATATATGTTTTTTTTATTAATTCGCAAAATACACACATTAGTGTTATGGATAGGTGCCCATACAATGGCATACCGTTTTGTGCATATCGCATATAAATACCAAATTTGACGTTGTAAACTAATGATTTGCTAGGGGACCTCACCTTTATACACAAAAATATAGTAAAAAAGCACTAATTTGAAACGTCAAATTTTGTATTGGTATGCGGTAGGGGAAAAAATTGTTTGCCAATGTATGGACGAGCACTTTACGACATATAACATACAGAACAAGTGTTTTCCGCGTCTTTACAGACACATACGTACCCTTCTGTTAAAAATTTCCGGTTGTCTCAAATATTGACGCAAGATTTGAATTTCCCCACATGAGGTTTCAACAAGTCATATAGCTCGTGAAACAATTCAATTACTGCAGCCGTGTAGTTTTCTATTCTGTTAAGAATTAGCTCCTTAGACACTGATTTCCAACCATTTTCAGATTGTGGCACCTAGCCTGTTTTTTTAAACATTGCAGCACCCGTTTAATATTTATATATAAAATATAATATTCTAGTCATATAGATTCTTATAAGACTAAAACATGTACAAAATCCCTTTATTTCATTTTAATAAAGAAGTAGTAATAATTAAAAAAGAAATATTTACGCAATTCAAATTTTGTGTTGATTTTGAGACAGCCTATATATTAGCTAGACATGTAATCTGACAAGGGTCAGATTACAAATGTTGGATACAAAGATATATCAAAGTTAATACAATTTTATAATAATACATTTCTTTATTACTATCTTATTAGCTATGATACTATTGATCAAAGATTTGTTTAATATTGGTATCTTTTTGAGTGGATGTACGGAGCAATAAATTTTGTGAGGAAGCCAATAATGAGAAAAAAAACTGTATACAATACAGGCTGATAGATATGTATGATACTCATACAAAATATCTACATTACAATTGAGAATGGGTAAATTGTTTTCTGATTTATCTGCCATTTCTTAATCACTGAGATCCAATTCAATAGAAGGTCGGCTCTGTATGTACATTAAAAATGCCAAAGTAAAAAAAACATCATAACATAGCAATAATCATAATCATCAGTTTTCTATGAAGTTGATAAATAAAATATATCGAACCTAGTTTTGAAAATTTTGAAAGTAGCCTAAGTCTATTTTTGGTAAGAAAACGCATATTATTCACTTAACAATTGGCGTTGTTTTATTAGGAACTATAAGTTTAACACTCTTAGATACACCTAAGCACTATAACTCATTAGTATCTTTTAGGTATATTTGAATTGCATTGAAAAGCAATATCTCAATTCTACTCAACTCGACTCAACACTATTTGTTGCATTCAGCGGATAATTTTTATATTTTTTATTTAATAAACTGAATAGATGTGATACTCATACAAAATATTACTATTTGGAATTTCTTTTTATGGGTAAATTGTTTTCTGATTTATCAATCTGCGACTATTTAATCGCTAATTGAGATCTCTTTCAATATACACCCAGCCCTGAACACACATTAAGGACGCCTAAGCAAAAATATCATACCATAGCAATAGTCATAATTATCATTTTTCTGTAAAGTTAAAAATGATAGATATAAATTAATTTGTTTGTTGCATTCAACGCATAAATTTAACTTTTTTTAATTTTTTTAATTCAATAAAATGATAAATAAACAAATTATTTTAGAGGTTAGAAGTGTTTTAATAGTTGTAACCTTAAGAAACTGACAGTTAAATATGAAAAATCAATATTGAAAAACCTTCTATATTTATTACTGTAGGTTGTGCAGTAATATTCTGCTAATTTAACAAAGATTGTCAATCAAGAAAGCAGGTATAGTCATAGTTCACGTTGCATAATCATTTTTTTTTAAATCTGAGAGACTTTTTTTGAGAATATATATGTAATTTAGATTTTAAATGAGCAATAAACTAATTTTTAATAATTGATCAAACATTACGAAAGCAATTTTCACCTACGTGCATATTTATGATGCAATAGAGAGACAATCGCTATAATTTCACGAATTCCTATAGGTAAACTGCGTAAACATTCATTTTTAACGATTAGCCAATAGTTTAACAAATAATACACCTTTTGGTAAACAGTTTTGCCATTCATGAACAATTTGTGTAAATATCTAAAACGGTCAACAGAGGTATCTTAAAATGTTATTACTACATGTTGCATGGTTTCTTTGTATATAGCTTATTACTGAATTCAATTTTATCAATATCTGATAAAATTCACTTGGACTTGAAAGCCTACAATATTTTGAATCGGTTAACATTAAAATCATGTAGAAGTAGAATTTAAAAAAGAAGTATATATTTTTTTTATTGCTGGACTAGTACTAGTTGATGTTTATCATCTTAAAAAATATCAATCGTCTGAATATCTGTTAATTGTTTTAA
>JARJDW010014512.1:0-14226 GCA_030264715.1 Adinopsis sp. GC000173 | reverse complement strand
TTTTATATATTTTTCATATTTTCCCGCGATTTTGTATTAAATGTTTGTTGTATACCTATTTGTTAGTATAAAAAAGAAAACAAAAAACAAAATGTTAAGAAAGAAACAATTATTAAACTTAATTTTTTAAACTATTGGCCCAATATTTTTATTAAAGTGTTGCAAAGTGTGTCATCACAGAGAAATGGTTGAGAACCACTGTATATATGCATTTTCTTAATATTTTGTGCAAATACACACATTGATTTATCGCATTGAATATGAAATTACTTTTGATTACATGCATTTAATTAATATCTCCCCGCCGTTTAATTAAGTCATATTAAATAGTCATTATTTCGTCATTTGAAAATAATTAATTTCTTAGAACATATATAGATACGCAATATTAACATTCAATGCATTCTTGCACTCATTTTGGAGTAAACGCAAATTGGTAATAAAATAATAGACTGTTGTAAACGATGGAGATATATACCTACCTACGTATTTTAAGAATGCCACTGCTAAAAAAAGCGATAAAAATTTTACGATTGCGCTTTGCCAGCTAAACGCAATAATTTGCACTCAATTTTAAGCGAAATTAAATATTATGCTGCTTTTCATACTCTGTCTAAATGTTTACGGCGTGCACTATTTATGTTTTACGATGAAAATTATAAGTTGTCTATATACTACATTGACATTCAGTAGTAGTAGTAAGTCGTAGTCGTAGTAGTCTATCTTCATGCTTTAATGAGCGCCGAGCACGAAATGAGAATATCTCACAAGTTTTATTATTAGAAAAATTGAATTTAAGAAGTTTAACGAATGAATGAGATGATGTTGGAGAGCGCAACAACGTTGCGTCTGACTGGCAACTTTTAATCAAACTTTTTTCGTTGTTTGATTGCATTTTTATTAACTAGCTTTCTACCTATTACAACAGCAACAGCCCGAATTTTGATAAATTATAAGGTGGTAGATAAAATTCTCACATTGAATGGCGTAATTACGGCAGGCGCATGAGCGTGAATTAAGCGTAAAATACTTTTAACCTATACCTGCGCGTTAATAATAATAATTATGAATTTTCTGAAAACGAAAAGTTTCGTTTTACGTGTGCTTAACATTTTTATACGTATTAGTGGATGGATGGGTAATTTGAGCCACCACAACCTTTGATTCGAAATTATCCTATCTAAGCATAAGCGAGCAATAATCCATCTCTCGGCCTGGTATTAAATATAAACTTCCAGCTAATCTGTTAATGTTCGACGCCGCGCGCGCTCATAGCATCCGTATCTCTTTCTCGGTGCAACGCAACACAACACAACACAACATCGTCGTGGCTTGAAAAACATATGCCAAGCACTTCCCATGTTGTGCGTTTTTTTATAATACGACTACACATATAAACCAGCAGCAGCAGCAGCACGTGCTACACAAAAAACCAACAGAATGCAGCAACGTGTGTGCGCACCTTCGATTCATGGAATCGGCGGCGCATGCATATTTTCGGTACGCAAAACATTTGCTATGAATTACGCAATTCGCGTCAATCGTATTGATTTATTAATCTTGTATTTATCAAAAGTGCAGCTGTGTGTAAGGTGCCTGCCTAACGAACAATACTTCCTCTCGCAATACAGAAATAAAGTTGTTTTTATGTGTTTGAATATATATATATGTATATATATGCGAGTGTGTGGGTGCGGATGTACGCTTTTTGGTAGTAGGATTTCGTTGTAGGATGCGCACCAACATCACACACACAGACACACACGAAAAATGAATATTTTCATCATATTACGAACAAAAAAAATGTAATAAAATTAAAAGTGCAAGTTACCATCTATGGTAATACATTTTCATATTTGGACATGGTTTATATGGCACGATATATACGTTGAGATCAGTGCGCTTGCAAAGTACGCGAGTAACACAGCATCTGAAGTCAGTGACTTGCCGGCATCTGTACAACTTACTCGCGATTATTGGATTAATCGAACGAAACACAATGCGAGAGTGCGGTTATATGAATATACCTAACGTCTATACATAGTTCACCACATACATATCTATCTATTTTAAAAGGTAAAAGATTTTAATTTAGTTTTCTACATTTCAAAATAAAGTGGTTCGCTGCTAATTATTCACAAGTTGTAAAATGCCATTTAGCTGTAAGTTATTGTTACTACAGGTGTTTATTTTGAAACAACACTCACTTGGTAATTTTCTAATGCATATTTTAACTGTAATTTTTGCGTTGCCATTAAAATTTATTGTGCGACGAACATCAAAATTTATCAAATTATTAATGCTGCAGGTGCTGGAAAACATATCGAAACATACATTTTGCAATTACACGTATTCGTTTCAAATGGAATTGAATTGACTTAAAAAAGCTCAGTTTTAAATTTTACAATATTGAAAACTAAAACATAATTAATTAAACTTTTTGCATAGAGAATTCATTCTCGATATTAATTATACGCATTTTAGTTTTTCAAAATCTCTTATTTTAACTATAATTGTTGTGTTCACTTTAAAATTTATCATCAACGAATATCATAATTATCAAATTATTAATGCTGCTAAAATATACCTATACGTTTTGCAATTACACATATTCGTTTTAAATAGCATAGTATAGAATAGGCTTTAACTAATAATGAATTTTCGATAACTAAATTTTCCAGCATTCAAAACGGAAACGCAATTAATTATGCTTCATATATTATAGAGAATTAATTGAGATTATTAATTATACCTATGCATGTTAGTTTTTGAAAATTTGTTATTTTACCTCTAATTTTTGTGTTTCAATTAAAATTTATCAAATTATTAATACCACAGGTGCTGGAATATATAGAAATAAATGCACTTACATTTTGAAATTACAGGTATTTGTTTAAAATTGAATAGAATAGTATTTGACTAATGATGAATTTCTGAGACAGTTTTAATAAACTAACATTTACAACTAAAATTAGTCATTATGCATCAAGCATTAATTATCATTATTAATTATGCACATTATGGTTTTTGAAAATTTATTCTTATTTATTATTATTGTTATTGTATCCCGCATATTTTAAATGAAATTGCAATTAAAATGAATTGTTTATGTTGCCAGTATCACGATTTATTAAATTATTGTGCAGGTGCAGTTTAGCAAATCTAGAAATATAAATTTTATTATGTTAGATTTTCCAAGAATAGAAATTGCGATGGAAAACTACAACAAGTAATTATTATTTGCTTTTTTTTTAATAAAATTTAATATACAATAGTAAAACTTCAAGATTAATATTAACTACAGTTCGGACAAAATTAATTTTAACAAAGTTAGAACAACATTTGGCGTGTTATAATCACACCATTACATATTTAATATTAAATTTAATCAAATTTTTATTCTTATAATGCAAGTAAAAATGCGTTTACGAAATCAATCGTTCAAATTGGTTACATAACTGTAATAAATTAGTTGTAACGTCGTAGATCTTATGGTATAGTACACTGTGTGTGTGTGTATATAAAAGCATAATCCTGCGCGCATGTCCTTATATATTCAAGGATTCAACATCATCCTTTACAGTAAACATCACTCCTTCAACTTGAATGCGCGCAATTTTGCGCCCTGTAGTACGAAAACATGAATTTGAGTGCGTGGTGTCGGCCGTTCATTTACGTAACCGATGTAAGTAACCTGCGCCAAATTGACATTGAAACTGAAAGAATTTCGTTTGTAAATACTTACTCATATACACACCGACCGACTATATTATAGGTGTAGCGCGTTTTTTTACTCGTTTTGTCGAATTTGTTTGAGTTTCACAGAGAGCGTTCTCGGGGCACACCTACAAAACGCAACAGTTGAAGGAAATCATCCATTAGTACATATTTGCTTTTTTCTCCTTTGCTGTGCGCCTTTCGTTTTTAGAATTATTGACAAAATTTTCATTAGCGCTCGCTTGTCGAATATACATATATATATAAAAAGTTTGCCGTTCATAAATAACGTTTGAAAATTTACCGAACCGTGGCTAATGCCTCCAATATGTGCGCATCTTAACACCCACACACATGTTCCTCTTCTTCTACTATACGAAACAAAGAATAAAAATTTTAATTATTGTGGTGGATGATGTTGCGTCTCCATTAATAGATAAGAATTCCGATTTATTAATAAATTTTTCTACAATATTGTGTGCATCGGCATGAATGGCATTGTTATGTGAAAAGATAATCAAACTGTGCTTGTTACTTTGAACTTCTAACACAGATCGCGATACACTAGTCGGGTTTAATGACGAATTTTTTGCTTGTACATCATAAAAGATGATAAATATTAACAAGGAAAGATTTATGGCTGTTTAATGTAATAAATTTAATCAGATTATCATCTCTGTGTGTACCTTATTATGCGAATGAAATGGATACTAGCTGTTAATATAGTTTTTTATTAAAAAAAAAACTTTAAATATTATGATTATGTAATAATGCAGTAGCGTAACAAATTAATTAATTACAAAGTTGTGCACTAGTTTTACTTGTTGAAGATTAATTAATTAAGTATATTAAAAATCAATAATATAATTTAAAGGATGCACTATACCTGGAAGTAGCTAATTAATAAACGTTTTAAATATTTAAATCGATCGGTATATTTAAATATTAAAATTAATTAAAATGGAAATTGTTGAAACTTTCAATCATTCGTTTAACCTTTAACTTAGTAAGTTTATTGTTAGTAATTAATTTTTATTGCCGCGAGGAATTTTAATTTCACTTTTGCCATAAAAACGACGATTAACGAAACCAAAAATATAATGATTTAATTTTTTTTTCTTCACGAAAAAAATATTCATTAATACATACACCGATTGTATTAATTAGTTTGCGTTCGTAATATTCGAAAGCCACCCACGTGCAAACTTCGCATTATTAATTTAGATGATCATCTTATGAAGAGAGGTGTTTAGACAGGCTTATTTACAGGCGAAATTACAATATTCGTTATGCACGTAAAATTTAAATTAAGAAAATCATTTATTTACGATGTATTTCGGAATCAAATTGACACTCGTTCCGCGCTGCTGCTGTATTAAAATATGTGTATAGGAATTTTATTTTGGAAAAAAAAACACACACACAATTTTATAGTTTTACAGGCCTAATAAAACCGATACTATAAATAAAACGTTGCAGATTGATTAACGCGCATATATAAAAATAATATTTATGTTGAATATTAAAACGTTCTTTGTTACAATTTATTTATATCGCGTCGCGTAACAATGATTTGTCATTTATATGTGTACGGTTAGAATTAAGCTATAAACCTATCTTGATTGTCTTTTAATTTTACTATCAATGTCAGACGTTAACCAAAACAATTTTTTCACCTGTCACTGTTTATTTACGTGTGCCACTATTTTGAAATGTTAAATTCGTTTCGACCGTGATTAGCTCGCAGTCGCGCTCTTTCAAAAGCGTAATTAAACGAATTCAAATTATTATTAGATATTATAAATAAAAAGATTGAATAATAATGTGTCAGTTTTTGTAATAACTTATGGCAAAAGCAATTTGATTCAACGAAACGATATTTAGAGCAAGGAAGTTGAATCATTATACTTATATACGTAAATCTCTTATCTGATTCATTAATTGCTTAACAAATATTTAAAAAAATTAATTATGCTAATATATCGCCGGATAATTAGATTCTTTTTTATTACATTTTAATTTAAATAACTGTAATTAATAAATAAACGCAGACAAATTAAATTAGAATAATATTGTCAGGATTGGATCAGTGCATGGCATTTCAAAAACCAATCATTTTTAAAACTTTTAAAGGTTTAAAGCGCTTTTTGTTTTGTTTTAATTGTAAATGTTCTTTGCAATTTTATTTATTGTTTTTTTTTGATTTTTTTTTAAGTATAAGGTTATTGTTATTTCTAGTATAATTTTTGAGCGAATTGTTTTACAAGGGAGTGATTCTGTAACGTTTACTGGAAAGTTTATCCCATCGCTTAAAAATTTTTTAAATTATTTGTGACACACAAACTAATTTTTATGAGCCGGCTCTGAATATTATAAACAGACACACTAAATGGTATTTATAATTTATTACACCTTAATAGAATAAACATTTCTGAGATTTATATAATAATAAATAATTTTTAATTAAGAATAATGGCTATATATATTGCATAATAATTATAATCAATTAAAAGGTTTTCGTGTAAAAAAATAACGTGTTTTCGTTGATTGTCATTGATTGATTGTTGAAATTTGAACAAATTCTTTATATACACGTGAAAAAATGAAACAAATTATTTTACTAAATATCTAAACGACGTGGAATTAATCATAATGTTAATTAACAGCTTGTTTTTATTAGGTGTTTTGGAAAATAACTTAATTTCGTTTCGTTGAACAGAAACCGTATACATAGAGTAGTAGAAAAAGATCGAATTTTCATAAATATTTAGGCGCGTTTTATGGATGTGTTCAATTTTGTGCGCTTGGAAATCTAAAAGGAAATTCCCGTAATTTATCACGAGCGCGCGCCAACGTTAAGAAAATTACTATTTTAGATGCGTATCGATGTATATGCAACCGTTAGTTCCAGTAGTTTTGATTAGAAATCGCTTAGCCCTTTTTTTGTAAATAGTGGCAGCTGAATGTTTGCTGTTTGGAAAAGAAAAGCGCACGAAATGTGGCATTTATATTTTCACTCGTTAAAGAATTTAAATTGGTTTCGTTATTGATTTATTTATCAAAGATCGTTTTCAAAATGTAATGAAGCAATTACGCGAAAGCATTTATTATAAATTGCACATGCACACTCCTACATAATAAATATATAGGTGTAGTATCTATGTAAGAGCGTATTCTCTTACTTAACACCACTGCTTACAACTTACAACTAAAATTAAATGTAATTTTAAAATAGATTACACAAGAATAGCGTAATTATATTTAGATCTTAATTTTCCATGAATGAGTTGCAATATCCTCCTGCCCAGTTGGATTAAACGATCGTCAGTCGTATTACCTGCTATACGTTCGCAAGATTATTCTATTAAGTATTCGTTTTGTTGTTGTTGTTGTCGTCGTCGTCGTCGTCGTCCTCGTGCATGAATTAAATAAAACTAACAAGCAGTGTAAATGATATCAAATGGGTTAAGGTAGTAAAATGTGGAAGTAATGAGCGCAAGCGTTCTGCTGCTCATACAGTTGGAAGTGTATATGTGTGTTTGTGCTTTTTTTACGGATGAAACTTGAGATGTGCAGTGCAGAAAAGTACGCGAACACAGCCAGTATACCAGTGACAAGTTAGTTCTCTTATTTGTTTGAAATGCAATGCAACAAACGAACGAACGAAGGAACGAACGAGCGGTTTTTCCTAGGAATTATATAGCATTTAGTTATACGACCTGTCCAACCAGTCCTATCGCCGTGCACAATCGCAAAATAGCAGAAACTCTCGACCATTACGTCACCTCTTATTTTGGCCTTTAGCGTAGTACTTGCATTAGCAATTATAATGATCCCCGCGTGCACTCTTTTTCGACATCATATATACTACTACCACACTCATTACTTGCTAGTAAAATAGATGGAATGGAAAAAATTAATTTCACGATTTGTTCGCCTCCATTGTCTGCAACCCCAAAAAATAAATCACTATACTATACTTGCACAATACAAAATAATTTAATTCTACTCGCGCGATTAATTCATTTCATAATCAGAAACTATATAGTGGAGCTACAATACTTTAGTTAGTTTTTTTTACATAAATCAAACTCATTTAGTATACATACGATTGAAACAGGTCCACAATTAATTTAGTGTGGCAATGCTAACTTCTTCAGAGATTTGTAACCAATTTTAACACGGTAACCGCAAAAAATAAATTACTACTTGCAAAATACAAAATAATTTAATTCTACTCGGGCTATTAATTTATACTCTGAGCTAAAATTGATACTTTAGTATTCCAACTAGATTCACTTAGTTGAGAGACAATGCTATCCTCTTAAGAGGTTTGTCATCAAGTTTACCGAAGTCTGTAATCCCTAAAAAATAAATCAGTACTTCATTCCATTCGACTAGTGCTATTAATTCATTTCATAATTATAAACTATTTCGAAATTATTTAGTTTATATTGAAGTTTCAGCATCCAGCAAGTAGATCCAGTTCAGTGACGATGCTAAACTTTTAATAGATTAGTAACCAATATTTAGTACCAAAAAGTACTGGCGCGATTAATTCATTTCATAATTAGAAACTATATATAATAATACTTTAGTTAGTTTTTTTTTACACAAATCGAACTCATATAGTTTATATTGAAGCATCAGCATCCCAAGCAGAGACCCACTTAGTTGAGTGACAATGCTAAGCTCTTGAGAGGCTGGTAACCAACTTTAAGCAGATTTGAGCCGTGGAAAGATTACTCGATTCACGATTTAAATCATCGCATTTCATACACAAAACAAAAATTCCTCCTCACAAACCGATAAGGTACAACAAGTAAACACAATAGAAAGTGTGACAAAACACAAATACTTATAAAGGACGCAATAAATAATATTTTGATAAAAAATTATATAGGCAACAAACAAAACATTTATCAGATTGTATAATTTTATTTATTGCACAATTTTATTTACGACTACCAGGTAATACATATGTGTGTGCGTTTTTAATATGGAAATAGAAATCCTAGCAAATGCTATCATTGATCTCTAGCTAAATATTATTAATGATTGCTTGCTGGAAATTGATGAGCGTAGCATGTTATCAAAGTTTGCTGATAATTATGCTTAATTGCAGGTAATTGTGCGGAAATTAAGTTTTTAGCACAATTAGAATAAAATACGCATTATTTCAGTTGCTTATATCTACGTACATTTTTTTTCCTCTTTCTCTCTGGGATGGTAAAAAAGACGTTCATATAATATGCAAATGCTTGCAGATATTAGGTATCATTACTTTGTTCCATTCTTTTTTTCGCTGTAAAATTAACATATTTTTTCAGTTTGTGTAAAGAGATTCTAATTCAACAACAACAGCAACAAAAAAAACATTGCAAAAATAAACTTTATGATACATTTTAACATACCTACTGCTAATGAAAATCCCGTCCAATATTTATGTTGTTGTTTTTTGCTGTTTGGACAATATTAGCCGTTAAAAGTTTTATAATCTGGAATTAGTAGAACTAGTTCTTGCATATCAGATCATATATTGGCAAAAAAAATTCATCAAAATATTAATTTGCATATTTATAATGAAACTATCAATTTAAAGCGAAATTTAGTTTGTCATTATAAAATCTTAATGTCAGCATAAATTTCAGCCGAATGAAACCCATACGACGTATTATATCAACATGAAATTTTAATTATGCAAATTTTAATCATGATTAATTCCATTACGAAAAAAGCCAACGTTAAATATTCAAGGAACGTTCTATATTTAATTTCTCGTATTGTAAATATTTAATTTACTAATGATCGAATTGTTAGATAGTAGCACAAGTAAAACCCACAAAACGCTGCGAGAATACAGAAGTCGACTTCTGACATTGAATCGTCGAAACACAATCCCGCCGCAAATGTGATTGATTCTCGATAAGAGAAAAAAATGTGTGTGCTTGGTAATTTAGTAGATATAGTAAATATTTGAAAGTCACGTAGGTAGTATTATGAAACGATGCACAACTATCCGTGTATTTTTTCATAAAATGTGTAATCAGTAATTTTACATTGTTCCATACAAGGCTAAAAAGACTATTTGCAATAAAGAGGCCCTTCAATCTTAATTACACGTAAAATTATGTGTAAAAAATATGAACGTTTATAAACTAATTTGTGTAAATGCCTCAAAACCTAAAGATCAGTGCCCAAATTGTGGGATTTAGTGCAATTTTGATGTAAACGTATTGAAATGTTATGACATTAGATTACTAAATTTGTTAATAAATTTTGATAGTCAAATGCAAAATTTGCAAAATAGTCCGCAAATGTTACTTTACCTAAAGCCAGGAAAGGTTTAAATAAGGCCCTGCATGTTGAAACCACCAAAAGGAGAAAGGCGCTAAATACAGAAGTTGAATTTTGACAATCAATCGAAACACAATCCCATCATAGAAAAAAAATGCGTGTTTGTTAATTTAGTAGCAAGTATTTGAAAGTTTCCTTTCATGAAACGATGCACAATCGCTATATTTTTTTCATAAAATGTATAAACAACTTTTAATAGGAGAAAGGTGTTAAATACAGAAGTTGAATTCTGGCATTGAATCGAAACACAATCTCGCCGCAAATATGATTGAGCCCTGATAAGAAAAATATTGTGGGTGTTTGATAATTTAGTAGTAAATATTTGAAAGTCGCTTTGTACAAGGCGATGCAACAACCATCCGTATATTTCTTGCTAAAATATATAAACAGCAATTTCAATTATTAAGAGAAGAAAGGATAAACCAGAAGGCGAATTCTGGTAATGAATCGAAACACATGCTACAAATGTGATTGATGTGTGGTTTGGTAATTTAGTAGCAAATATTTGAAAGTCACGATTTGAGACGATGCCACAGCCAGCAGTATTTGTTTTCATAAAATGTGTAAGCAGCAATTTTGCGTGAAGGTGTTATTGATATTGCTATCGTGTGTTGTGTTGGCGCATTTCGTGCGGCGTTGAAAGCGGCGGCGGCATAATAAATTATTTAGGATGCAATTGAAGGAAGTTATGCGGAAGAATCGCAAATGCAGTCAAGGACAATGCGAGAGATGATTGCGGTCGGCTCGTATCAACAACGCACATCGCAGCAGCAACCCTCTCTCTATATAGTATATAGTCTGTCGTTTTTTTTATTTTGGGGGGATGCTGCCGCTCTATAGTATCGTGTGTGCAGCGTAAATTCCCGAACTTGTTCTCTGGAATTGCTTGGCTGCGGGGGAAACACTTTTAGGGTAGGGGCAGACGCCGGCATGGGGAAGGAAAACTCCGGGATGCAGACGCGGGCGTGTCTGCCCACTGCATAACCGGAGTCACAAAAGATAAAGCGTGATGTTGTTTCTATTCTATTTCTAAATCTAAACGAAATGTGATATAATCGAACGAGTCCATCCACTAATTAAATTAAATCAATCATATTTTTGCATCATATTTTTGATACGAGACCATCATGTCCATTGAAAAGAGTTCGTGTTGTTGTAAATGTCGTAGGGCTTCAGATCCACCGGAATATCAAATCACGTCAAAGTTATTGTATAGAATTGCGTTTACCGTCTGGCACGTCGCATTACATATCGAAAACCAATCGCAGGTAACGAAAAAAATCTTTGACCCTTTTTTATTATTTACTTGCACCAACAAATTACTAGAGAGCAATAAATTTTGAATTCTAATAGTTGACATGTTTACCAACCCGGCACACACACTCAAACATAAAAAACTCAGCATCCTGTTTATTCAAATTTATTAATGAAAACGTTGCGCGTAATCTTTGCAATTTTTTATAATTTATTGCACACATCTTAAAAGTTGGGCCCCGATATTTTTTTGTTCATCTTATATTACGGCGACCTTGGCTGCTTAGCGCGCTGTTTTATAACCGCATTACGAACGCAAAACATTCGAAAATTTATAATAAAGCAATTTTATAAATTAACACCCATTTATTTTATTATGTTTGATTGATTATCATAAATTGCCGGCCATTTAGAGAAAAATTACCGCACAAGTTGCGCTTCTCTATTCAGCTCGCTCGCATTTACGTTAATTGATTAATAAGAGCGCAAAAAATGCTGATGTATTATAGAATGCCTTCTAAGATTTCACCGTGTGATAATTAAAGTTAATCAATTATATCAATCAAGGTATAGGAAGTGATTGTATAGTTCATTTAACACTCGTACGCAAAAGCCAACATATTTCTTTACTAACAAGTTCATTACTTTGTTGTTGCTGTTGCTGTTGTTGTTGTTGTTGTTCGTGTCTAATCTCTATAGAAAAAATCGAAATTGCAAGAATAAAATTTAATGGATGTGTAAACGATTTTTACGACGTTAAATATTGTGCAATTTTATGAATTTAATTGCTTTATAATTGTAAATCTTCCACCCGATAATAAATATATTCGACTTTTTCTCTACTTCATCTTCATTTAAAACATACACACGTGGGTGATTACGAAACGATATAATTGATGTGCGATAACATAAATTTTATTAAAGCTAATATTTAGATTTATTTAAACGCATTAAGCAATTTAGATTATTAAATAGATGTGCAATTTATTTGATCATAAAAATTTATTATAGCAGGAAATTAATATTACGTTATAATTACTTAATTATCGAATGATTTATTTTTTTATAATGATCCTCGTAGATTCTATTCCATCAATGCAATATAAACGAAGACACAAACATAAACAAAATATAATATTCTTCCTTGCCTTGAATATAAATTATTTGGGAAAAAATGATGTATGCTTTTGATAGATTGTTCCCTTATTGTTAAATAATACACATAGGTCGCTATAGAACCCTTAAAGAGCTATTTTAATGCTACGATTAAGATGTAAAAAATGCTAACCAATTTTGTGATTACAAACTTTAAAATAATGTCCTAGCTTTAACAGATTGTGTCTTTATTATTAAAGGTATCAAATTTCTACAAAATAAAGTTAAATAACACACACACAAGTCGCTATAGAGCCCTTAAAAAGTTATTTTATTACCATAAATGGGATGTAAAAAATGCCAACCAATTTTGTGATTTTTTACATTACAAATTTTGGCAAAGAAAACTCTCATCCAAAATTTAATGTTTAAGAATCTCGGAGCGACATTAAAAAAGTAAATTGTCTAGCTATGTTATATTTTCCCATGTCTAACTTTAAAAGAAACGCATTGTATATGCACTACGTTTGTAGTTTTTATTCAATTTTATCTTTGCGTTTGATGTATTTTTACATAAATCAATATTCAATTTAACTCTTGCCTCGTGTTCGAGTCATACTTTGACTGGTGAAACTGAAATGCTCTTTTTGCAATTATTCAAAAAGCGCAGAATGCAATTTATGCACACTACTTACATCCGTGCACTGTCAATTTCAATTCGAATGCAATAAACCATCAGCAAATATAAATACGTTTTTAATATCCACCTAATTCAGTTATTGTGCAAAAAAAAATAATTGCATATACGCACATCAAATTAAAATTAACATTTTCTTTATAAATTGCAATGGAATTAATTACAATAATGATAATATTGACCGTAAAAGTTTTGTCGTAATTAACGTTAGATAAAATGTATGCGCTGATATTTGAATAAATCAACATTAAGCGAGTTTTTATCGAGAGTGCACTTTTCATCGCAAGCACACAAAACTTCCACGAACTTATTGTTATTTTAAAAAAAAGTCGCAACTCATTTGAATATCTATCTCTCGGAATTGATTATAATTAATTGAAATAGACTGACATTCAATGTATAGCTGGTATGTACGGGCAACTCACTTTTTATGTCTTATTATTAGCGGGCCGAGTTGCAGTGCGGATGATGTTCGTCCGTCAAAAACGAAAATCTAATAAAGTTGGATTAATTTTTTTGCTGCTGCGATGCAGCAACGCAAATATGTCTAGTAGTATACTATGTTGCATAAATGATTAATGTTTTTAATTTTGCATAAATCAACATTTTGAAAAGGTAGAAAAAAAACACATATACCCACATTAAATAGATGAAATAGTAGCATTATTTATGCATTTTGTTATCTTGAGGGATTTAAATATGTTACATTATCCAATTTTAAACAAGCTTCAAACATGTAAATGTACTCTATGTTTTTATAACATTTGTGTATGAATATTTAAAATAGCAACAGCATTCTTATAGAATATTTCGTAGATGGTTGATTTATTTAATGCGACAAAACATAATTTTTTCTACTGCGGAATAAATTTTGATTTATTAATGTTGTAAGTCATCTATACCCTATTGATAAAGCGCCTATCAAAACATACAATATAAAGATTTTTGCTTGTATATCCTTGTTAAATGTACTTTATCCTAAAAAATGATGTTTAATAATTAAAATTAGGTATATTATTTATGATTGCTCATCAGCGAAATATTAGGAAAAATAATATACAAGTTCTGATGATGACGTAACTGTCGAAATATATCAACTACACTTT